>QRDG01002530.1:0-160894 GCA_012064385.1 Puccinellia tenuiflora
AATTTGACGCGTTTGGTTTCTCTGTTAAGGATTCCCGTACCCGAATGGTGCTCCACCGATATGAGAGTCCTGGCGAGCTGTACCCCGTTCAGCCGACGTCTTCCTCTGGCGCTGGACCTCGGGCCCTCTCAGCTGGCGTCGATCTTTGGCACGCGCGTCTTGGCCATCCTAGCTCCACCACACTTCGCTAAATAATTAGGGGTTTTTCATTTACATGTAATAAAACGGATGCTCACACCTGTGAAGCATGCCGCCTAGGCAAACATGTTCGCCTCCCTTTTAGTAATTCCTCCACAGTTGCATCTATTCCTTTTCAGTTAATTCATAGCGATGTATGGACGTCTTCTATACCTAGTAATTCTGGTTTCACTTATTATCTTGTCATTATGGATGATTATTCTCATGTTGTGTGGACTTTTCCCCTCCGTAAGAAATCCGACGTCGCTGCCACTCTCATCGCATTTTACTCCTACGTCTCCACCCAGTTTGGTCGTTCTATACAGGCTCTTCAAACCGATAATGGAAAAGAATTTGATACCTCCCCATTCGCACCCTACTCTCCACCCATGACACTACTTTCCGTCTAACTTGTCCCTACACATCCCAGCAAAACGGCCGCGCCGAACGAGTCCTTCGCACCCTCAACGACTGTGTCCGCACCCTCCTATTCCATGCCTACATCCCACCCGCGTTTTGGCCCGATGCCGTCGCCACCGCCACCCTACTCATCAACCTTCGCCCTTGTCGCACTCGCTGGCACTACGCACCTCACCATCTTCTTTTTGGCTCCCCTCCGTCCTATGATGGTCTCCGGGTTTTCGGTTGTCGTTGCTACCCTAACATCACCGCCACATCACCTCACAAGCTTGCCCCCCATTCCGTGCCTTGCATCTTCCTCGGTTACCCGGCTAACACCAAGGGCTACCGTTGCTATGATCCGGTCTCTCGCCGTGTCATCACTTCCCGACACGTTTACTTTGATGAGTTGTGTTTTCCGTTTGCACAGGGACATCTAGCGGGGTCTTCTCCCTCTCCTGAGGTCGAGCTCCCGTGGCTCCGCGTTCCTCTGGGCCTAGCCGCGCCTACTACCACGCTGCCGGTCACGGCACCTCCACCTGCGTCGCCCTCGAGCTCCGACTTGAGCACTGTGGCGCCCTCTGCATCGCCCTCGAGCGCCGCCTCAGGCACTGCACCCTCTACGTCGCCCTCGAGTTCGGACTAGGGCGCCGTCTCGCCGCCTGCACCGTCCTCGAGCGTGGTCTTGAGCGCTGCCTCACCATCAGGATCGTCCTCGCCTGCTGATACCTCAGCCCCAGGTCCTGTCACCCGCGCCCGAGCTGGGGTCTTCCGTCCGAGCATGCGGTATGCTGCGGAAGACTACTCCCTCGTCGCGTCGACCACTACACCTGCAGCCTCGCCCTCTTCGGCACCCTCGACCGTCACGCCCTCGACCCTCTGTGGTTCGCGGCCATGTAGGAAGAGTTTGATGCCCTGCAGCGCAACCAGACGTGGCAGCTCGTTCCTCGACCCCGCCATGCCAACTTCAACACCGGAAAGTGGGTCTTCAAACACAAGTTTCACCCGGACGGCACTCTTGACCGTCATAAGGACCGCTGGGTGGTTCATGGTTTTCATCAGTGCGCCGGCGTCGACTTCACCGACACCTTCGCTCTGGTTGTCAAACCCGGGACGATTCGCACCGTTCTCCAGCTTGCCGTGTCCCGCGCTTGGCCCGGTGCACCAGATGGACGTGTCCAATGCCTTCCTGCATGGTCATCTCAAGGAGCAGGTGTTCTGCCAGCAGCCCACGGTTTTCGTCGACACCGCCCACCCGGACCACGTCTGCCTGCTCCCTCGCTCACTGTATGGGTTGAAGCAGTCACCTCGTGCCTGGTACCAGTGCATCGCTGCGTTTCTCCACAGACTTGGCTTCCGCTCCACTCGCTCTGATGCCTCGCTATTCGTGTACCGCCAGGGCAACACCACCGCCTACCTGCTGCTCTATGTCGACGATATTATCTTGACGGCGTCCACCACTATTCTTCTTCGACGGCTCACTGATCGCCTTCATGCGGAGTTTGCTCTCAAGGACTTGGGGCCTCTTCACTACTTCCTTGGGATTGAAGTGGTGCGCCGCGTGGATGGCTTCTTCCTTCATCAACAGAAGTATGCCTGCGAGCTTCTTGATCGCCCCGGGATGCTTAATTGCCACCCCGTGACCACGCCTGTCGATACGAAGGCCAAGCTCTCCGCCACGGATGGTTCTTCGGCAAAGGACGCTCTGTTTTACCGGTCCATCGTCAGTGCCCTACAGTACCTCACTCTCACCCAACCGGAGCTGCAGTATGCTGTTCACCAGGTGTGCCTTCACATGCACGCCCCACGTGACGTTCATTGGACTGCGGTGAAGCGGATCCTTCGCTACATTTGTGGGACCATGGACCTTGGTCTCTCACTATATGCCTCCACCGACATGGACATCATCGCCTATTCGGACGCGGATTGGGCCGGCTGCCCCGACACGCGCCGTTCTACCTCAGGATATTGCGTGTACCTTGGACCGTCGCTCATCTCATGGTCGTCCAAGTGACAGGCTACGGTCTCCCGTTCTAGCGCTGAGGCCGAGTATCGAGCCGTGGCCAATGCGGTCGCCGAGTGCTCGTGGCTTCGCCAGCTTCTCCAAGAGCTTCCGTGTCCAATCACCAAGGCCATCGTGGTGTTCTGCGACAACGTCTCCGCCAATCCGGTCCATCATCGTCGCCCCAAACACATCGAGCTCGACATTCATTTTGTTCAGGAACAGGTGGCTCTCGGTCACGTACGTGTCCTCCACGTACCCACCTCTCAACAGTTTGCGGACATCATGACTAAGGGCCTGCCTACGGCGCCCTTCGAGGAGTTTCGATCCAGTCTTTGCGTCGGCCGTGACGACGCTTTGACTGCGGGGGGTGTTGAGATATGTATTGCGTCGTTTGTTTTGCATCCATCTATTCGCTAACAGATGGGCCACCCGAAAGTAAGAACTTATGTGACGTGCATCGACTTGACTTGTTAACTAGTGGCATAGTGGTCCAGCTAAATAAGGACAAGTGTTAAATATTGTGGGGGTCCATGAATGGGTAGTCCCATGACCGAGTCAGTACTCCAACTCTCTTGTGGCCATGCAAAGGAACATTATATACGGTCCACATATTTATTAAAAGATATACTGTATTAAGCATTATTGTGTGTTACATACTTATAATTTTTGAATGATAAAGTATTTACATTATGTATTTACAATTTTTTTATCTAAAACTCTACTCATCATTTTCTATATATCATCGTATTTTTTTGTTCTAATTTATTTGACATGTAACAATGTAGCTCCCATAACATTCACCATAGTCGTTCTCGTTTTCATCTTACCATTTCACATGGTAACAAAAATATCCAGCACACACAACTCTTCTTTCATGGTAACTAGTACGGTGGCCTTCACAAATGCGAGGGCATTTTTTTTATTGTAACATAACATTAATGGTTTAATAAAATATTCATAATAAATAACATAGTTATATTATGTTAAATAAGATATCAATATGTGATGCTAAATAAGATATCACATGTGACGGTGAAATCTTTAATCTGTTCTATATCATGAAATTTCCAGCTCGATTCTCTTTTCTAGTTGAGCAATTATGCTCTAAATATAAAGTAAATTTGATACATTACAAATATATAGAGGTGAACATATTATAGACTCAACGCACGTCGCTAAATTAATATTTGGTCAGGTGCTTATAGAACCTTGAATATTAAGATGATACTTTGAAGTAAACTCTCAATGCGTATTAAATAATGGTGTAACATAGTGGAGTTACTTATTTTGTTAGCACTTCGTCGATATATGATATCATAGTACTGTGACTATTGTGACATGCATTTAATCATTTTTTAGATTAATTATGCTTAGACCATGTACACGATTGCCAATAGAAAGAAATTGAGGAGTGGAGAGAGGCACACTAGATAAAACTTTCATTTATTAGCAGAGACAGAGCCAGCCCCCAAGCTTGGAGGGGGCAAAATAGCTTAGAACTCCTAATTCTAAGCATAAGTATTAGAGAGTTAATGAAGGAAATAAAATTATTGGGGGGGGGGGGGGGGGGGGGGGTTAGCCCCTGCTCATCCGCCTTCCTCTGTGCCTGTTTATTAGTGTTGTTTAGGTACCACATCATATTTTTGCCTACGTAAAGGAGCTATGTTAACACGATCGAGCGCTCAGAGCAGCCTCATAGGTATGTCATAAGGTCCACGAGTGTCCGCAACTGATGAAGTTAGTGCACCAGTGCAACACACTAGAAGCGATGAAGCAGGAGGATCTGAAGAGGGAGGCGTGTGTACTTGGAATGGATGACGGTGAGATTGTGGTGGTCAGGGATAGAAGTAGATATTTTTAAGAAGTCTTGACACGTCAATGTTTGTTTTCTTACTATTTACTTCATATGAACAGCTAGGTGCAATCTGTCCCATGTCAGTCCCACCATGTATGGTTCCATGGTAAGGTGGCCAGGTAGCTTTCACCATGTAAGGTCCCACCTGTAAGGTGAGTTGGTCCTCTACCACGTAAAGACCCACTTGCAAGGTCAGTCGGTCCCACATGTAAGTTGAAAAAGGTCGCACATATGTTATGATCTTAGTCCATGAAATGGTTAAAGGATGTAGACCTATGAAAAACGCACTGTTTGGTTGTTTTCGAGGCTGATTTTGAAGGAGGAAAACAATATGAAAAGTTAGAAGGTTGGGATAAATCTCGGTACTACGAAAAAACTGAAGGCATCAAAATAATAAAAACCTTGTGATAAGTGTTCTAGTCTCCTAGCAATTCATATATTTTATTGGACATGAGAAATTTAAAATATAGATAGATATGCTCGACCAACTATAAACATATTTCATTTCCATCATTTTTCCTACTCTTTAGTAAGAAAGAGTTAGGGATTAGCATGTGGCCATGGAATCAACTGGCTTAATTTGTATGGTCAGCAGAAGTATCCACAATGGGCTCCATAAACGGGGAGGTCATGACCAGGCCATGCTCCATTTCTCAGGTAGCCATGTAACCACATATCATGGCTCCACCATCGATGCGTGTATATTATACGCATCTTTATTCACTGTTTAAACCGTATCTTCGTCATTTATTTGATAAGATATATACTTTATATCTGTAAATCTCTTTGTCATGATTTTTATCTGCAGTTTTGGACGTGGAAATCAATGGAAATCTGATAGAAAAGGAAGGAAATGATCGATCAAGGGAGAAAACGCCAAGTCCTGCTGCTTTCGCAGCACACAAAACGACTGGCGGTACGGTGGCGACTGACCGTATCAGCCACCGTACCGCCCGTCAGATCAAGCTCTCCAAAAGTCATCAAAGGGTCGAGGGCTAATTCGCATTAGAAGGCCTCCGAAAACCTAATTCCGTCTGCTGCTACTATAAGAAGGGGAGGAAACAACCACCAGAAGGGAGACAACACCCATCACCATGCCGCCATCACGCCGCCGCATCCATTCATCACCACCACCATGATGTGTTGCCGCATCTCCACACCACCATCACCACCATAGACATAGCCATACTATTTTGTAATCTTGATCTCATCGCGATTGGCAACACTGTAAGAACTATCATTATTTCAATCCAAGTACTATTTACAACAATGTTTTCTATTGCTGATATGATCGCAATGTGTGAGTAGTCCACTCGGGCTAAGGGTTGAGGCCTAGCCTCGCAATTATGTGCAATTTATTATCCATGGGATGTTAGCTTAATGATTTCTTTATGTTATACTTGTACGTGCTTGTATCTATGCCTCGCTCTTAGGACTTGTCAGGTACCCAAGACCCCGAGGAGTGATCAAGGTGTAGGTATGGCGAGGGATGCGTGGAAGGCTGACAGCGAAACCCAATGACAGCAAGGGGAGTACAACAACTGAAAGTAATTCTCTTGGGAGCAACAATGATATCACAGTACTTAATGCTTTGTCAGTTAATTCTTAAATAGCAAGGCAACCCCGCGAGACGGATTAGGGCTAGAGGTTGTATAAATGCTCTATGGTAACCAGTGCTCTGAGCCATGGTGATTTATGGACACATTGCCTACATATACTATATAACATGAGAATTAATTATTACTAATTGTTTGCATCTTTATCTTATTTATCACATTGAACTAACGCACTACTGCAGGTGAAACCTTAAGCACTGGCCTATTTTAGTCCATTGAGAACAAGATTGGTCCGGTGAAACGTGAATTTAATAGAACTTTCTTAGGCTTGTTCACTAACCTTACCAAGCACGTACTTCTAGGTTCGATAAACCCTGGGTCTCTTATGGAAAAAAGCTACGTACTGCAATCAGATAATCCGAATCGAAGGTATCAACCCTTTTTCTAGCGCCGTTGCTGGGGAAGTATTTTCCGCTACCCTGGTAAGGTTACTAGAGCCCTTTTTAGTTTCTTTAAATTTTGTTTTAGTTTATTTCTTATTTCTAGTTTACTTTGTTTAGTCTTATTTGAAAACCCAAAAATATTAGTTTACATTCTGTCATAAATTTAAGGGTTTTTTATTTTCCTACCTCAATTCCCTTAGTTCTTCTCGTTCTAGCCCCACTTCCTTAGCCATCCTCACCTTTGCCCCACTTGGCTCTTCCGAGGCTCCAAAGGCGGCCAAACGGCCGTTTCTATCGGGTCAACCTCGTTTGACCGTTAACGCACTAAAGTTTGTCACGTGTGGGACCAGCGGAGTACATGCACCCGTGCGCGTATGCTCCTGCTCCGTTGGTCCCACTTAAAGCTTACAAGTGGGACAACAGAGAAGGGGTGCATGCACCCGTGCGCGTCCATGCCGCTCGTCATGCCCGTGCGCTCGTCCATGCCGCTCACCGTCCACGAATTAGCGCGCCTTTAATCGCGGTGTCCCCTGGCCGGCAAAAGGCTGCATCGCCACCTATGCTGCCGGCCGCTGATGACCCACAAGTATAGGGGATCTATCGTAGTCCTTTCGATAAGTAAGAGTGTCGAAACCAACGAGGAGCAAAAGGTGTTGACAAGTGGATTTCAGCAAGGTTTTACTGCAAGCACTAAAACAGAAATGTTTTTGGAGTTTTGATATAAAGAACAAATAACGAACAAGTAAATAAAAGAGTGCTACAATAATTTCAGCAAATAACCCAATCCTTTTAAGCTCAAAGGACAGGCCGGTTGTGTTACTTATGATGATTAAAACGTTCTCGAGGACACATGGGAATTTCTGCCTAGCCATTTTCATTGCACGCCGTTGATTAATCTTCAATGTTTTGATAAAGTGCTGTGTGGGTGAACCTATGCTAATGCACCGCCCTTACTTGGACAAATACATACTTGTGATTAAACCCTTGCAAGCATCCACAACTACAAGAAAGTAATTAAGAGAAAAACCTAACCACAACCTTAAACTCCGAGATCCTACACTCCCTAGTGCACTAGTTCGCGAATTGGGGTTTAGATTTCTGTCACTCCTGCAACCCTACCATAGGAAAACTAAATACACCATGCATTCCCCTAGGCCCTTTGAAAGGTGAAGTATCATGTAGTCGACGTTGACATGATACCACTAGAGAAATAACACCACAACATATATCAAACCATTAAATATTACTCAACATTATGCAATTACTAGCAACTAGGCTTTCCCCATGTCCTCAAGAACCAAATAAATGAACTACTAACAAGACATCATATAGATCATGATCAAAGGTGATATGAATATGGGTAACAATCTGATTGTAATGATAATTCACTAGTAAAACTCTCAAGCATCAACTACAAGTGGTAATCAACACCCGGGATATGATTCCAATGAACTAATAACAACACAATGACAATTGCTACAGCGGGATGAGATGGGATGGCGGCGGTGATGATGGAGCTGATGGTGGAGATGATGTTGATGATGATCCTGATGATGCCCGGCGTGATGGCGATCACGATGGCGGCGATTCCCACCTCCGGGAGGGAAATTCCCCGACAGTTTTCTCCCTGCCGGAGCTCTTCTTCTCTCTGTCTGGTTTCCGCCTCGTGGAGGCGGCGGAAAAATTATTCGTCGATGGCCCCCGATGTTTTTAGGTCAAGGGGTAGTAGTACGCCAAAGGGGAGCCGGAGGGGGGTCCCAGGGGCAGGGACCACCCCCAGCCGCGGCCAGAGGTGGGGCCGCGGTGGGCACCCGCCCCAGCTCCTGGAGGCTCCCCTCTGGCCCATCTTCTGGCTCCGTGGGTCTTCTCTGATAAAAATGAGTTTATGGATTTTTTGGGCTTCCGAAGTCAGGTATCTTGACAGGTACTTTTCCAGCTGATTCCGGGCTCCGGCAGATGCATCCCCAATAATTGCAAAACATGCAAAATAAGGTAGAATAACATAAGTATTGCATCATAATATGAAATATATCGATGAATAAAGATAAATTATGATGTAAAATAGTGATGCAAAATGGACGTATCAGCCGCATACGCTCATCTGCTCCGCAAACCTTCTCGTGTCTCTTGCCTAGTCTGTGCCGCCGCATGCCGTCGGCGCGTCGCCATTACTACCGGTCCGAACGCAGATGTCTAGAAAAGGATCCCTTTTCATCTCCCATTGCTCCCACGTTGCCCACTGACTTCCTATTTCTCCCCTTTTCCACCCACGCCCCGGTCCTCTTTCCATGGCTCGTGGTGGTGGCCGCTCCACTCCCGGTCGTGGCGGTAGAACCAACCGCTCCACGCCCTGTTTGAGTAGGACCCCTCGGCGCTAGAGCAGGACTCCTCCGAGCTCGAGTAGGGGCAGGGGCAGCTACGCCGTCCGTGGGGCCATTGCTCCCGATCCAATTCCAGTTCATCGATCTTGAGTCTGATGAGGAGGAGGAGGTGGTGGACCTAGGTTTGGCATGGGCTAGGGCCGACTATCAAGCCACGGAGCATACCAGACATTCCGCTGAGCAAAGGCAGCTCATGGATGCTATGATCTATTTTGTGGTCGATGCGAAGCTGGCCAGAGCCGCAGAGCAAGCAAGAGCCGCGCAGCATAATTATATGGAGGGCAAGGGCAAGGGCAAGTGGTAGTTCATTTTAGGGCAGTACAAGTATGAAGGAGAAATCATGAACTTGCAATACCACAATATTTGAAAACCTTGTCTTGTATGAAGATTCATGACTTTCAAGTCAAATGACAAAGCTCAAGGCCATTTCTATGTCTATCTTCATGATATGATTACCATACTCGGCAGAAATATGTGTTTTGACATTGTAAACAAGATTGTCAAAGCAAGGTTTCCAAAAAAGGTATATTTTATTTATTTTTTAGTTCCAAAATCCTTTTTTTGTGAAGTAGGTACCACAAATACGATTGGAAATTGACCTCTAACAATTTTCAAACAAACCCTATCATATGGGAGGCATAATCCCTGAATATCATGATTTTTAGGCTTTTTAACTATATTCCACTCATTAAATGAGTTTAGTAGCATTTATCGAGAGATAAAGAAATTTAAGACGGGGGAAATTCACCATAAGCTATGAATGGTCCCTAAATGATTGTACACATTTGCAAAGAAAAAAGTGGGAAAATTCACCATAAGCTATGAATGGTCACACGGACAACCTTATCTGAAGGTAAATGGCTTTCAAGCCAAATGACCAAGATCATGGCATATCCATGTCTACCTTTGTGATATGATGACCATACTCGGCACAAACATGTATTTTGATATTGTAAACAATGTTGCCAAAGCAAGATTCCAAGACTATTTTTTATTTTTTATTTCCATTTTTTAGTGCCAAAATCCCCTTTTTTCGTGAAGTAGGTACCACAAATAAGATTGGAAATTGAACTGTCAAAATTTTCACACAAACCCTATAATATGGGAGGCATAATCCCTGAATATCATGATTTTTGGGCTTTTTAAACTATATTCCACTCATTAAATGAGTTTAGTAGCATTTATCGAGCGATAAAGAAATGTGAACTACAAGTGTGTTATAGTTTGGCCCCAAAATTATGTAGAAATCATAATAACATATTATATAATGATTGTACACATTTTCAAAGAAAAAAGTAGGAAAATTCACCATAAGCTATGAATGGTCACACGGACAATTTTAGCCATGTTTTGAAAAAAATCTCATAAATCGAGAAAACATGAAAAAATGTAAAACCAGGGGGATCTTCCTTTTTAGTGTACTGGTATGGAGAAAAAATCATAAACTTGCAATAACATAATTTTATAATAGAAGTGTTCGCAAAATGGACAACCTTGTTTGAAGTTAAATGGCTTTCAAGCCAAATGACCAAGATCATGGCATATCCATGTCTACCTTTGCGATATGATGACCATACTTGGCACAAACATGTGTTTTGATATTGTAAACAATGTTGCCAAAGCAAGATTCCAAAATTATTATTTATTTCCATTTTTAGTGCCAAAATCCACTTTTTCGTGAAGTAGGTACCACAAATATGATTGGAAATTGACCTCTCACAATTTTCACACAAACCCTATCATATGGGAGGCATAATCCCTGAATATCATGATTTTTTGGCCTTTTTAACTATATTCCAATCATTAAATGAGTTTAATAGGATTTAACGACAAACAATTCCCATAAATCGAGAAAAAGGTTATAAAAATGGAAACACCGTGGGAATATTCCTTCTAAGTGTACTAGTATCAAGGTAAAATCATAAAATTCAATTCGCGTCCAATTCGTGTCCAGAGCGCATCCAGACCACGCAAGACAGCGCCATGGCGCGCTCTGGACGCGAACTGGCATGGCATGAATGAAATTATCGCGTCAGTTCGCGTTCAACATGGTCAAGATGGATCACATTGTTTTTGGGCTCATTTTGATAAGGTCGAAAAAAAACTTGCTTAGGAATGGGCTGTTTACCCTAGCTTTGGACCTCATTTGGACTTCCCGAAAGTGTTAGGCAAGAGGGAATTACTTTGCAACATCAATACCCCAAAGATTCTGTTCACAAAAAAAATGTTCAAAACAAATACCACAAAGATAAGCTTGTGACATCACGATGGTCAAGATGCTTCTACTGTCCTGTCTTGTCAACTGCAGGTGTTGGGAGAGAAATGCAATCTCTTCGTCGATTCTACTTCTGCCGGCAATTTATTGTTCTCCTCGATCAACTCGCTGCACTCGATTATCCAGCGGTTCCCGTCAGTTCCCCTCTGTTCCCATTGCAGTTCTCCCCTAAAAACCCCATTGTTGTTCTATCCCCATTAAAGTTCTCTCCACACCCTTCTCCGACCGAATCAATGGTGGACGACGGTAGCGACTGGTGGCGCGATGATAACGTCCCTAGCGACGACTCCCGCGAAGAGGGCCCCCACTGGTGGGAGCGGGTCCCAGAGGAGGAGGAGGAGGAGGAGGAGGGAGCAAGGCCGGACGAGGAGGAGGATCCGAACAAGGAGGAGGAGTCGGAGGAGCCCCCCGTCGCCTACTTCGACGACGACGAGGAGGAGGAGGCAGATGGCGGCGATGACGATGAGGAGGAGTCCGACGACGACGGCGCACCGCCGGCAAAGAGGCGGAGGCCCTACATTTAGGGTTTACATACTAGTACTAGATTTGTATTAGGCGGAGGCCGCCCTAGGTAATCTCGTATTTGTGTAGTACTGTAAAGAAGAACAACTTTTGTATCGTGGGATAAGAAGTACTTTAGTACTTTTGTAAAGAAGAACAACTTTTGTACTCCCGTATTAGTCTAATGAAATATTTAGATTTCCTAATTTCTTCTTCAAATCATAATTTCATAATTTCAGTCTTATTAGTAAAAATAAATGTCATTGATGATCTACATTAGGCATACAGAGCACGCAGACGAAGGAACAACTAAATCATAATTTCAGTCTTATTAGTAAAACTAAATGTCTATGAGGATCTAGATTAGGCATGTAGAGCACGCAGACGAAGGAATGACGTAGTTAGAAAACGAATTATTTCTAAGTCGATCAACATTTAATAATAGCCAAGTTAAACATAAATGTTTAATCTTGTTGCCACTTTTAAAGTGAAATTGCATTATTCAGATGTCTATTTGACTTTAGAAGAGCACCAAGCTAAACATTTACATTGAAGGCAGCGTGGACTGCTTATAAACTGGTCGGTGCTTCTCTCTCCAAACTAGCGATGTGGGACTAAACATCCCAAGTTCCAAACCAGAGAAGTATATATCCCAACAACCGGTCCCACTCGTCAACTCAGCCAAGTAACGGTCAAACGAGGTTGACCCAATCGAAACGGCCGTTCGGCCACCTAGCGAGCCTCTAAAGTGCGAAGTGGGGCAAAGGCAAGGACAACTAAGGAAGTAGGGCTCAAACGAGGAGAACTAAAGGAAGTAGGGCAGGAAAATAAAAACCCTAAATTTAAAACACCCCAAAAAAATTAGTATCACACACAAGAATCTTGGGGAGTTTGCTACTCCCAATGATGACTACTTACGTGCACCCATCACTCAGCCCGCCGTTGTTGCGGAGAACTATGAAATTAAGCCTAAGATTTTGAACTTGATTCCACATAACCAATTTAGCGGTTCAGCTTCTGAGGATGTAGGTATGCACTTGAATACTTTTACTAAATTATGTGATATGATGCGTATTAAAGATGTTGATCTAAGTGTAGTTAAGCTAAGACTATTCCCTTTTTCACTCAGATGGAAGGCAAAAGAATGGTTATTAGCATAGCTAAAAGGCACAATTATATCTTGGGAGAACTGTTCCAACATTTTCATGACTAAATATTTCCCACCTGCTAAGACTATGCAGTTACGTTCTGTCATTAGAGGATTTAGGCAGGAAGAACGCGAGCAACTAGCGCTTGCATGTGAACGTATGAAGGATTCTGTTAGGAATTGTCCTAACCATGGAATGGAGGAATGGTTAATCCTTCACTTATTTTATAATGCACTTAATCTGTGTCAAAATCTATGCTTGATACAGCTGCAGGAGGAACTTTTATGGGAAAAGAAATTAAACTAGCCAAGAAACTACTCAATGATATGCAAGTCAATCATGCGCAATGGCATATTGAAAGAACCAATACCAAGAAGGTAAATGCCATAATTGAAACTGACAATCAAGAGCTTACGGCAAAGGTAGATGAATTAATTGCTTTTCTTAAAGGTAAGAATGAAGCTCGGGTAAATGCCGTCACCAATGCTCAAATTGAAGAAATAGATTTCATAGCTCGTAATACTTTTAATCCTGGATGGAGAGGTCCTAACTTTGGACCAAATTATTCAAAGCCATATAACCATGTAGGAGCACCAAACAACAATGGAGCACCAGTTAATAGTAATTATAATGGAGCAAACAGTGGCAATCGCCCATCACTTGAGGATACCCTCAAATCTTTTATTAATTCTTAGACTGAGCAAAACAATGCTTTTTATAAAATGGTTGAGAATCATGATAATATACTTGGGCAACTAACCCAGAAAGTTAGTACAATGAAAAACAATTTATAGAGACTCCAAGAAAGAACCAAGACAGTGGAGTTACAAATGACCAAGAATACTGAGAGTCAAACTTTGATTCTAGCAAAATTTGTAGGAAAACCGGAGCCTAATCCAGTAGTAGACTTGAAGATGATGAGAGCTACTAAAGACGATGACATGACTGCTCCATCACCAGACTATAATGTGGAAGACCTCGTGAAAATGGTAATCATGAAAGATCCATCAATTGAAGGAGGTAACGAGGCAGCTTACAAAGAATTTATTAATCAAGTTGCTTATAAGGTACGAGAATTAGAAGTTGAATATGCTAAATTATCTGAGAAGTTACCAGCTAAACTACAAGATATATTTGAACCAACTATTAAAATTAACTTAGGTGTCAATGAGATAGTTGCACTCTGTGATCTTGGTGCAAGTGTTTCAACAATTCCTAAGAGCCTTTTTGATAAGATGAATTTGGGTAGCTATAATATCACTGAACTTAAAATTCACCTTGTTGATTCAACCTTTAAACAAGTTGTAGGAATTAAAGAAAATATTGTAGTGTAAATTAAAGGGAGTCCAGGGCTACTTGATCTTGTTATAGTAGACACGCCAGAAGATCCAATAGCACCAATTATACTTGGAAGATGTTTTTAAGAACTATTAAAGCTTTGATAAATCTACATGAAGGGAACGTGAGGATTGAATTACCCTCGCGAGATCCTTTTGTTCTACATTTCTCCAGGAAAAAGAAAGTAAAGGTCTTCTACAACGAGATCATCACTTTGAAGGCAAACTATTTTGGAATGGGTACACAACTATCTAAACCCAATTGATCATCATCACGGTCGAGCTACACGACCGAAAACAAAAGCGCTTCATGGGAGGCAACCCATGTAAACATGTTTTTATTTCTTTTCATTTTTCGTTCTTAGTTTAGTTTTAGTTTTATTTTTGAAAAAGTGCTTAAAGACACAAAGGAGGAGAAGATTTTATTTCATTTTTGCTATTATCCTATGTACTACCAATGTTTCTGAAATTATTATATGCAAAATATATGTGAGCCTAACTTTTCAAGTCCTTAGAAAAAATCCAAGAAAATGCAATGTTTAGAGGTACCAGTGGAACTTAACGACCACCCGTATGGTGGCAGATCACCGTACCAGCCACCGTACCGTGTGCACTATTTCTCGGTACGGCAGCAAAATCGCAATTTTTTCAGCGGACCAGAAAAAGAAATTTTAATGACTGGCGGTACGGTGGCAAGCCACCGTACCCGATGAGTTGCTCGGTGCGGATGCGAAAGTGGAGATTTACACCGCATTGGAATAGACAGAAACTTTAACGAGTGGCTGTACGGTGGCAAGCCACCGTACCAGAAGCATCAGGCAGTGAAACGACCTCGGTAAGGCGTAACGAGCACCGGTATGGTCGCACCCGACTGTACCAGCCACTGTACCGACCCGTTTTGCAGGTAGTATGCACCTTACTCATCCAATCTCAATTCAGAATTGTTTTCTTCTACTTCTTCCACCTCCAAACCATGAAGAAACCCTAGTGAGAACTTTTTATTCGTTCATCTTTGGTTCGATTCCTCGCACACCAACGATCCAAGGTGTGTTTCTCCTCCGATCCACCGATTAATTTTTGCAATGATTGCTTCAAATATGTTTTATTATCAATCTAAGATGTATGTCTCATACCAAGTGTTTATCTATTTGAGCATGCTTTGTTAATTGTTTAGGGAGAGTTCTACCACTATTATGATGTAGGAATCACATTGCCTATATTATATGAACCAATGCTTACTAGCTTTAATTTATTTTAGATGAACACCAGGAGTCGCAGTCGTGCTAATGCCACCACTAGTGCTAGTCAATCTAGCCAACTCATCAAGAAGACCACCAACAAAGAAAAATTCTTAGGTGTAAAATTTTATAAGAAGAACCAAGCGCGCAGATACAATATTCTTAATAAGCGTGAGATGAGGACAACAAGGTGGGCTTGTGATGCATGTAAAATGAATACATGAAATTTGCATTATAATTCTCATATTTCAATCATATTTGCATCATATAAGGGTTATATCATTGTTTTATAATACTTTTGGGAAGATTTCACAGTTTTCCTATTTTTCTGGAATTAACCCTGCACTGGCAGAAAACCCTATTTTCTATATTTTGATGTTTCAGGGACCCAAACGACGTCCAAATGACCTGAAAATTTACGAGGATAATTTTTTGGAAGAAACAAAGCGTGGGGAAAAGGATGGAAAAAGTGGAGGCCCGAAGGCTGAAAGGGGGTGGCCCACGCGGCCAGATTCCTTGGCCGTGTGGGGTAACCCATCTGGGCCCTCGTGGCTCCGTTTGCGTCGATCCTTCCTCCCGAAGCTTCCTCGTGACCTAAAAACGACTATAAAAATAGTCCCCCGACGTTTTCCAGAGGGAAGCGGCGGAGAAACACAAAACCACGAAACAGAAGACAGAAGGCTGCCGCCGGAGAAGATCGGAGGGGGGAAACGCCGCCGGAATCGCCTCCGGAGGTCTTCTCCATCCCCTCTCCGGAGTCTCCATCAACACCACCGTCAAGACCAGCACCATCTCCATCACCATATCCATCACCATCTTCGTGATCCACTTCATCCCCCTCATAGTTTGAGATTGTTCGAACCCTAGCTATTGTCTAAGTACTATTCTACATGTTTGTGAATTGCTACTTGTCATTGTTTTGTGGGGAGATCATAGTTTCAGATTGTGTTGTATCACTTTTACCACTGAATCATATCATGTCTTGGCGTTGTGAGTAGTTCTCTCATGTTCCTGGGGGAATAGGATGAATTGGCAATGATTTTTTATATGACATGTGTTGGTATTTTGTCTAGTTTTTATCTTTGATGTGATTCTATGATGGTGTTGTGTGAACGTCGACTGCACATCACTTCACCTATATGGGCTCATAGGAGAACACCGTAGTGTAATGAATTGAGGGAGACTTGGGGGGACACGTAAACCTGAGACCGAATCATGAAGTTGCATTATGAGGGTATTAGTATCGGGGACCTTAAAGATTAATGCTATGGTGGGACTTTATGTCTTAATAACTCTTGTGCAGTCATTTACTTGGCCACATGATCCATCATAAGAGGTTTAGTTTATTTATTTAGCTATTCCTAATTATGGCTCCGTCCAAAGAAGATTAAAACCTGACAAAATGTTTACCTTGTTGTTCTGGAAATATTTATGCCATGAAGTCTAGGTAGCCCTTGGGAACTCTCTCCACCTATAAGAAACACACACTTGAGCATGTCCTCTTGCTGCATAGAGGATTGGGCTTTCTCTCTTTGAGAGCTTTCACTTGTCATATTTCATTTTTTCAGCATTTTACTTTATTGCAAACTCTACACCAAAAACCCAAAAACACTTGCATCATTTAATCATTTTAGTTTGTCTAGTGCATAGATAATAAGGGAGGTGACACTCTTATTTGAGAGGATAAATACTTATACCTTCTACTCCTCGTGTGATCGATACTATACTTACACATCGAAGACTTCAACGATCCCCTATACTTGTGGGTATCAAGACGTTTTCTGGCGCCGTTGCCGGGGAGTGTAGCGCTTAAGTTTTTATTCTTGTTTGCACTAGATATTTATTTTCAGTTTTGCATATACTCTAGTTTACTTTCAGTTTTGCATTTAGTTTAGTTTTACTTTCAGTTTTGCATTTATCAAAAACCCAAAAAAATTAAAAAATGGAAATTGTTATAAAAATGCCAGGATAGCTGCTCGATTTAGAGAATCAGATGAAGCGAGAAGATTGGGAATATACATGGGGCTTCTAAATACAATTGCTAGTGGGCTGCTTAATGATCATAAGGAAGAAACTTGTTGCTCTGAATACTCTAGACACTTTGAATTCCAGTGCCCTTCCAATAAAGATGAACCTGTTATTGCAACTTATCATACAGGAAGTTATGCTCACTTGGGGATGAAAGAAGTAGAGCAATTCGTTCTTTTCATGGGAGCATATGAATTATACACCTTCATGGATGAACATGAAATCTGCCCTACAACTTCTAAATTTAAAGTTACTATCACCAATATCCTTAATATCTGCAGAAATGAATTTGATGAAAATATCTATGTTGTTGACACAAGGAAGAGAGCTGCCCAAGAAAGATCTAATGTTTTGCAGAAAGAAGATGATGAAAACATAAGCTTGGAAGAGGAAGTATGTGAAGAAGAGGATAAAAGCCTAAGCTTGGGGATGCCCATACAGCCCCAAGAGGAGGACAATGAAGAGCAAGAAGATGAAGAAAATGATGAACAACTAGAGAATGAAGAGAGGAAACATCCACCTTCACCACCTATGGATGAGGGTAACACTCAAGATTTTGCTGATGATAAACTTTGCTTTTATGATTCTAAAAATGATGAAGAACATGGTTTGGACATGCTATATGATAATGCTTTAGATGATGGTCCTATGCTTATTTATAATCCTCCATGCTTAGTTTTTATTACTTTATGTGAGGATAAAAATGATATACTTGCTGCTTGTGATAATACTCTCACTCATGAGAGTCCTACTTTATTTTTGAACTCTCCTATTCACACCATGGAGGAGAAATTTGCTTATGTTGAGAAATACTTATGTGGTTTGCAATTATCTTTAGTTCCAAATATTTGTTGCAACCATGATATTAAACCTTATATTGATCTTAATAATTATTTTGAAAGAGGGAAGCATGCTAATGAATTCCAAAATAAATTTAATGATCCTCTTTATATGCCTATATTATCTAAGTTGAATGATTCTTGTGATTCTATGGTTGAATTTATTTCTTCTACTTGCAACTATTATAAAAGAGGAGGTACTAAGAACCCTCTTTATGCTTTTAATAAATATATGCTGCAAGTTACTACTATTAATATGCATTGTGAAATTTCTATTTATTGTGATTCATTCATATATAAAATGCCAATGCATAGGAAAAGAGTTAGACTTAAAAGTTAATGGTTTAATGTTTTGTGGTGTTTTCCTTATGCTTTAACTTCCTATTCTGTTTGGGCACACCTTTATATCTTGAGAACTTGCAAAATAACTTTACCTACTGTTTACTAACAACCAGCTTAAGATTTTCACTTTATATAAAATTTGGGAAAGTAAATGAGAAGGATGAGTAATGGAGATGTTGGGGTCGACCTTGAACATGTGTTGTTCATGCCAATGGAACCATTGCAAAGTCTCTATCATTAAAACTTTTCCCAAAGCTAAAACCAAATAAAAGAGTGTTTGATTGAACATTAGTGATTTGCTGTCCACAAAACAGATTCCTAAGCTTCACTGCGAAAAATGTTAAAAATCACATAAGAGGAATTTTGACCTGATATTTTATGACAGCATTATTCAACTATTAATACACATTTCATTAGTTCAAAGTTTTCTTATTTGATCAACGTAAGTGCCTCTGAAAATTCACTCTTTATGGGCTGTCCAGTTTTTGACAGATTCTGTCTTTATTTTGCATTACTCTCATTACTTGTGTTTTGTGTGGTTCTATTGATCAAAGAGCAATGCACAACCATAGTAATATTAGATAATGTTTAGAATCAACTCATGATATGTATTTGCTGTAGCTATGGAGATTTAATTTATGGAGACACTAACCCCTCTAATCAAGTTTTATGATAAGTTATGTGTGAAGAGAACTTTCAAGTGGAAGAGTTGAGGGTGATAAACAAAGATCAAGAGGGACAACCACTCAAGCTTGGGGATGTTACCCCTAGGCTCACCCTACATATATCAAGTAAGTACAATAATTTAAGCTTGGGGATGCCAAGCCACCTCACTCCAACCATCTTGATACCGAGTAAGTAAGCCTAGCTATATGGCTATAAAGAAAACGCTTTACGGGAGGCAACCCGGTTGTTTTTATTTTCTTTGTGTCCTCTTGCTGTAACAAGAGACTTAGTTTTTAGTTTAGTTTCTGGAATTTTAATAAAGTGCCAAGTTTTACCCATTTTGGTTTGAGAAAGTTGTTATTTTGCATGCGGAGATTTCATTCCAGCACAGGTCTGTGCACGGTTTAGTTTTTTAATTCTTATTCTGTAACTCCTAATTAGATGGTATTTTTACTGAAACTGAAACTTTTCATCCTATCTATGAATGAATTTTTTCATAATTTTTAGACATGTGTAAGTCAGGTAGAAAAATACGTTTTTCTACTATCAGTTTTCTGGACAGATTCTGTCCAATATTGTTTGATGCATGTTTTGAACTTTTAAGTTGAATCTTGTTGATCCAATTGAGTTTATTAATAGGCATAAAACATTATACACTTTCTGGACAGTCACATGAATTTTTTTTTTCTTAGGATTATAAGCAGCAAGTAATGCATTTGTCTATCACTACTAATGTCACCCCACAGAAAAGAAATGGGAGAAACAGTGTTTTGAAGTTTTTTCACAGGGATTAGAGGAGATGCACCAAGAGCTATCCAAGGATGGTGAAAGACATAAGCTTGGGGATGTGAAGACAACCCCACTGGACCTTACTTGGTTTAACATGGATTAAGTAGTTCTATGGACACTTGTGCATGCATTTAGTTGGTCAACTTTCTCCCTTTTACTAGCCCAAAAATCCAAACAAGTAAAAAACTTGTTTTCAACACCTTCAACCAAAGTTTTTCTAGTGAGTCCACCATATCTACCTATTAGCTTTATGCTATTCTGAGTATGTATATCATGTTACTTTGAGTTATCTATACCTCTGAATTAAAATGCTTATGTTAGTGATCGTTATGTGAAAAATCTGGTTAAATAGCTCTCACATCTTATTATTGCACTTAATAAACATGAACCATTGTGATTAAAATTATGAAGTTGTGAATTTGACAAGAGTCTTGGTTGCTAGTTAGCCCAAATTTGCTGTCGCATGGCAAGCTTTCAACATTGCACTAAATTACATTTAGTTGATATCATGTACTTTTGTTTATGGATGCTTATCATGGAGCAAAATAAATGTGGAAATTTAGTATGTTCAAGTATATAAATGGCTAGAGAGATACCTGGGCCGCTAATCTAAGCCATGCTGTCATGGTGGAAATTTACTTACATGCTATGTGAACCTTCAGTGATACACCTCACAATAAAAAGCTATACTAATAGTAAATAAAAAGGGTGTTGAGATTGTTCCTTATGTTTGTTTGTCTTGTCATTTTGACATGGGCTTGTTCCATGTCCTGGGACAAGAGGTACCCCAGTTGATCTTCTTTATGACGCTATTATACAATGCTTTTACTTGAACCTGCTTAGTTTCCCAAGTTGAGTAACACCATGGTGTAGGTACTCATATTCAAGGGGCATGAAACTTTCAACCATTGCTTTGTCAAGTACACTACTCATATTTGCTTTCACTTTAAACTTTAATCATTCGATATGCTATAATGAGGGGTAATGAGAGCTTGACACCAATGATACCACATTGCAAACATTAACTTAAGTAGAAGTATTTGGAAGTTAGATGAAGCTTGTTCATGTTTTTACCTCTACTCATACATATCTATCCGAAGTGTCCACCTTTTATATTCAGTTTTATAAGAGTACTCTATGACCATTATAGGATGTTTTTACTTTTCATTATGCATACATTTGGTCCATAGTACTTTCTTCTATGTTGCACTTTGTGAATTATCATTGAACATCCTTGCATTGAATATTTGATATTACTTTATAATCTATCTTGCATATTGCAACTCCTTTGAAGAATGAATCATTTGACTCTATGTAGCAATAATAATCATCTTTGATATCCATTGATAGTAATAAAATGCAAAGTCCATGTTGGTTTTATCACCTTCATACTCGAGGACGAGTATAGGTTAAGCTTGGGGATGTTGATGCATGTAAAATGCATACATGAACTTTGCATTATAGTTCTCATATTTCAATCATATTTGCATCATATAAGGGTTATATCATTGTTTTATAATGATTTTGGGAAGATTTCACAGTTTTCCTATTTTTCTGGAATTAACCCTACACTGGCAGAAAACCCTATTTTCTATATTTTGATGTTTCAGGGACCCAAACGACGTCCAAATGACCTGAAAATTTACGGGGATCATTTTTTGGAAGAAACAAAGCGTGGGGAAAAAGGATGGAAAAAAGTGGAGGCCCGAAGGCCGAAAGGGGGTGGCCCACGCGGCCAGATTCCTTGGCCGCGTGGGGTAACCCATCTGGGCCCTCGTGGCTCCGTTTGCGTCGATCCTTCTTCCCGAAGCTTCCTCGTGACCTAAAAACGACTATAAAAATAGTCCCCCGACGTTTTCCAGAGGAGAAGCGGCGGAGAAACACAAAACCACGAAATAGAAGACAGAAGGCTGCTGCCGAAGAAGATCGGAGGGGGGAAACGCCGCTAGAATCGCCTCCGGAGGTCTTCTCCATCCCCCCTCCGGAGTCTCCATCAACACCACCGTCAAGACCAGCACCATCTCCATCTCCATCTCCATCTTCGTGATCCACTTCATCCCCCTCATAGTTTGAGATTGTTCGAACCCTAGCTATTGTCTAAGTACTATTCTACATGTTTGTGAATTGCTACTTGTCATTGTTTTGTGGGGAGATCATAGTTTCAGATTGTGTTGTATCACTTTTACTACTGAATCATATCATGTCTTGGCGTTGTGAGTAGTTCTCTCATGTTCCTGGGGGTATAGGATGAATTGGCAATGATTTTTTATATGACATGTGTTGGTATTTTTTCTAGTTTTTATCTTTGATGTGATTCTATGATGGTGTTGTGCGAACTTCGACTGCGCATCACTTCACCTATATGGGCTCATAGGAGAACACCGTAGTGTAATGAATTGAGGGAGACTTGGGGGGACACGTAAACCTGAGACCGAATCATGAAGTTGCATTATGAGGGTATTAGTATCGGGGACCTTAAAGATTAATGCTATGGTGGGACTTTATGTCTTAATAACTCTTGTGCAGTCATTTACTTGGCCACATGATCCATCATAAGAGGTTTAGTTTATTTATTTAGCTATTCCTAATTATGGCTCCGTCCAAAGAAGATTAAAACTTGACAAAATGTTTACCTTGTTGTTCTAGAAATATTTATGCCATGAAGTCTAGGTAGCCCTTGGGAACTCTCTCCACCTATAAGAAACACACACACTTGAGCTTGTCCTCTTGCTTCATAGAGGATTGGGCTTTCTCTCTTTGAGAGCTTTCACTTGTCATATTTAATTTTCAGCATTTTACTTTATTATTGCAAACTCTACACCAAAAACCCAAAAACACTTGCATCATTTAATCATTTTAGTTTGTCTAGTGCATAGATAATAAGGGAGGTGACACTCTTATTTGAGAGGATAAATACTTATACCTTCTACTCCTCGTGGGATCGATACTATACTTACACATCGAAGACTTCAATGATCCCCTATACTTGTGGGTATTAGCTTGTCCTTCAACAATCAACAGGCTCGGGATAGGTAATGATTTTGATTTATTATGCAACAATGTTGGTATCCGTCACTTTGTTATGCACGAGGTACCAACCTATCGCCGACTGACGCTGGAGTTCTTAAGCACCTTCGAGCACACCGTCAACGCCTTTCATTGCAATGACCTCAAAGAATGAATGAAGTTCCAGCTTATGAACAACTCCTATGACATGACTATTACTGAATGGTGCAACCGTTTCGGATTCGTCAACAACAATGGTCATACTCGCACAAGTAATAGTATTCTCGACCCTCCACCGCATGAATATTTCAAATTAATGACTTTCCATAGCCACACTTACAAGGGAGGAAATATAGAGTGTCCTGCTATTCTCTACTTTTTATATGTTCTTGCTAACACTTTGCAGGCATGCGGCGAATTTACCTATGTCAATGAGGATGAGATGCTCATCCTAGCTAAAGCCGCACAACTACAAACAACAATGACTCCAAATCTGGGGACTATACTTCTATTCCATCTCCACCGACGAGCAGACAAAAACCACGGACCCATCACTTGTGGAGGGGTCATCACCATCCTCGCCAATGCACTAGGAATTGATTTGGGTCGTCTAGCCCCAACTCACCGGCGAGAGGTATGTCGCTCTTCCCACAGTGAGAGCCGCAGGTATGGTTACTACAAACAAAGGTAGACTATACATTCGCATACCTGGAGCCGGACACTTAGTTCCCACTCCTATGCCTAACTTGTTCTCTATCGAGAATGGACAGCTACACTATGACTTGCAGGGCATTGAAGAGGAAGTTGAGCCCGAGGCCGTGACGCCCTAGGACAACAACATAGAAGCAGAGGAGCCCGAGGAGGAGGCATACATACCGCCACCATATGCCACCAATGAAGACATCAATGAGCTTGGAGATCACATCACCAACATAAGCAACCTCACCAACGATCTCCGTAACACTTCTTTCAACTTATCTCAACAATTTTATGATTGGGGCAATGGTTGGGCGCCGGGTAGTTTTTCGCCACCACCACAATGATCTCCCATGTGTTCAATGTTTAAGCTTGGGGAGGTTGTTGTCACTTCTACATCAAGAGGTGGTGACATGTATCTTTTATTTTTGCTTTCAAATTTCGAGGTTGTGTTCTTAGCACTTGCATTGGAGTACTCTCCAATGTTCTTGTTTTTGCTTTCTTTTATATTTTTTGTTCTTGTTTGATAGTCTTATTTTTGTTGCCAGTTTTCTATTCTTAAAAACGTTTCTAGAAAATCACTTTTTTTTCCTTTTGTCATTATTCTTTCTGGATGTTTCCAATATTATCATTTGCAGAAGAGTGATGCACTCTGAGTTTTCAAGAAACACGTCCTAAGGAAGAGAGGAATATTTCATTGACAAAAGGTATGTCTTGTGTCTCCCTCTTTTTGAAAGCTGAATGCTTGTTTATAAATTGTTATTTTCAAGAAGTTGTTATATGATGTGGGAAGCAAGTCTTGATAGGTAGAGTAAGATTTTTATTCACATGGTTATTTAGTATTGTTGCTCTTACTCTATTTTCTTTTAGTGAACCATGTCTTGCCAAAGTAATTAACTACATAAATTTAATGAATGAGAAAAAGTCTTTTACAAAAGGCTTGGTTGTCTTAGAAATTTGCTTGAAGAGTTTAGTTTTGGGGTTACTCAACCACACAGTTTTAATGTTGAATTGACTCTTATATTGCCTTTGAAAGAGAATTTTCTGATAGAACGTATGCTTAGTTGTAAAGTGAGATTCATGCTAAAGTCTGCTATGTTAATCATAAGTAACAGATATTGCTTTACGCGTGTCTCTACACTTTGTTGCACTCATGGGATGCTGACAACTCCACTACCCTACGAACAATCTACTAGACATTACTGTCAGATTTCGGCTATGAGTTGATTTAAACATCTGTAAGAGCAATGTTATGATGTGTAAATTTCTCACCATTTTCTTGAGTGTTTTTGCTAGCTGGTTGGACACTCCACTGACTCTTGAGCAATCAAAAACATTAAGAGGAAAACCTCATCTATGTGTCATGAGTGCATCGCAGTTGTGACACCGTCGCAACCCAACCTAGCCTTTACATATTTCATGAAACATTTACAACCTTCGGCATGGTCTCACTACTACTTTAGCTAACTGTTCTTGATAGTCAATGAAAAAGAAGAGTGCACTATAGAGTCTTTAATTTATTTCAGTGGGTGTTAATGAGTACCCCTTAACTATGCTTTTTTCAAACATACTCTCGCATTCTTAATATGATGTTCATGATATTCCTAAATTGTTCCTTGGTAGGCAAGTGTTCTTTAAAAGAAGTAGATTAATTGTTGCAATTATAAATGTCCCCGTTAATATAACTTTTATTCTATGTGTCTTGGCTTACCGAAACTCTTATAATATCTTGTTGTCACACTATTTGTATTAAGTTTTCAGTTGAAGAAAGAGTGAGACATCAGACTACCAATTGTAAGTGAACTAAACTTCTTGTTATTTTGGTTTAAACATTGAGTTCCTTATGATTTTATTACTTGCTCGGGACGATCAAGGTTTAAGCTTGGGGATGTTGATGCGTGTAAATTATACACATCTTTATTCACTGCTTAAACCATATCTTCATCATTTATTTGACAAGATATATACTCTATACCTACCACTAATCACTAATATGCAATCAATTGCAAAATCTCTTTGTCATGATTTTTATCTGCTGTTTTGGACGTGGAAATCAACGGAAATCTGGTAGAAAAGGAAGGAAATGATCAAGGGAGAAAACGCCAGATCATGCCCTCACCTAATCAGAGCGACCGTCAGATCAAGCCCTCGAAAAGTCATCAAAGGGTCGAGGGCTAATTCGCATTAGAAGGCCTCCGAAAACCTAATTTCGTCCGCTGCTACTATAACAAGGGGAGGAAACAGCTACCAAAAGGGTGACATCACCCATCACCATGCCGCCATCACGCCGCCGCATCCATTCATCATCACCACCACGAAGTGTTGTCGCATCTCCACACCACCATCACCACAATAGACATAGCCATTCTACTTTGTATTCTTGATCTCATCGCGATTGGCAATATTGTAAGAACTATCATTATTTCAATCCAAGTACTATTTACAACAATATTTTCTATTAATGATATGATCGCGATGTGTGAGTAGTCCACTCCGGCTAAGGGTTGAGGCCTAGCCTCGTAGTTATGTGCAATTTATTATCCATCGGATGTTAGCTTAATGAGTTCTTTATGTTATACTTGTACGTGTTTGTATCTATGCCTCGCTCTTAGGACTTGTCAGGTACCCAAGACTCCGAGGAGTGATCAAGGTGTAGGTATGACGAGGGATGCGTGGAAGGCTAACAGCGAAACCCAGTGAAAGCAAGGGGAGTACAATAGCCGAAAGTAATTCTCTTAGGAGCAACAATGATGTCATAGTACTTAATGCTTTTGTCTGTTAATTCTTAAATACCAAGGCAACCCCGCGAGACGGATTAGGGCTAGTGGTTGGACAAATGCTCTATGGTAACCAGTGCTCTGAGCCATAGTGATTTATGGACAAATTGCCTACATATACTATATAACATGAGAATTAATTATTACTAATTGTTTGCATTCTTATCTTATTTATCCCATGGAACTAACGCACTGCTGTAGGTGAAACCTGAAGCCCTGGACTATTTTAATCCATTGAGAACAACCCTTTCAGAAAAAAGATTGGTCCGGTGAAATGTGAATTTAATAGAACTTTCTTAGACTTGTTGACTAACCTTATCAAGCACATATTTCTAGATTCGATAAACCCTGGGTCTCTTAGGGGAAAAAGCTACGTACTGCAATCCGATAATCCGGATCGAAGGTATCAACCGTTCTACAAGATATTAGGAAATGTTCTTGGCCCATTGATCCCGTCTAGATAATTTATGTTAAATATAAACATTATATTTTTTCATTACAAATCAATATGTCAAAACAACAACAAACTTGTATCTACATAATTCTCATATGTTTCCATTTTTATTTTGGTGAGAAAGGTGAAGGGTGGACATGGGATCAACCGGCTTGGTACGGACAAATTGGGTCTAGAGTGGGTTCCATGAAGAAGAAAGTCATTACCGAGTTAGTGACTTACATCATGTTCCGTGCTATAGTATACGTGATGTTGCAAATAGTTTCAATGTTTTATAGGCCCAAAGAACTTATATTGAAAAGGAGGGAAGCCTCCAACCCATAAACTGATTGGTGCGCAATACCATACGTTATTGCCGGATATCATTTGAGTACAATGTTCTAATGCTCCATTGAGTCAGAAAAAGAGAGAACCGTAATAAGATTACAACAGACAATTATGCATTTCTAATCCTATTATTAGCCCGCCGACCTAATCGGTTGAAGTCCTCATGCTAGCTACCATCTCCTGGTGGCTGCACCCAGACTAAAATATATCCCACGCCTCGGCACGCTGCAGTAAGGACCGCATAAAGATCCAGTGGGTAAGCATACATCATCGTACACTAGTGGAAAAATGGTCTTTGGGAAGGGGGGGAGCCATTAGGCCCGGTTCAGTGACAAACCGGGACCAATGCCTGGCATTGGTCCCGGTTCGACCGGCCAGGGTCCCATGAGGCATTGGTCCCGGTTGGGCCAGGGGCATTAGTCCCGGTTCGTGCTGTCAACCGCGGCTAAAGCTCCCTCAGAGCATTAGTCCTGGTTGACAGCACGAACCGGGACTAATAGTCCCTTGCCTATATAAAGCCAGCCAGCTTCTACTCCTATATTTTTTCTGCTAGGAGGTGTGAGAGGTGGGTGCTAGTTTGTTTTCCTTTGCTATGCACTAGAGGTGTTCGATGAAATGCCCGAGCCACATTTAAGTTCACACAAAATGATATGAGGTGCCCGAGCCACCCTAGGCTTTGTCCTCTCTTTCTCCATCGATCGAGGTTAATTAGCAACCTTTGTCCTTTTCATCTGTAATTGATACAAATTTTGCATGTGTCGATATACGGTGGTCATTTCAGTATTCAAGATGTTATTCTAATAGTATTTGATAAACTTAATTATATGATATACAGATGGATGAACGGCAGCGATGGATGTACGGCGACCGACGCAGTTCCGATTTTATTGCCAGGCATGCATAAATTTATCCATGTGGCTGAGGCAAATAAAGAGGATGGTTTTATGCCTTGTCCATGTGTGGACTGTCGGAACGTTAAGGAGCACTCTTCCTCGAGAACCCTTCAAGGCCACCTGCTTCGGAGAGGTTTCATGCCGAGCTATAATTGTTGGACCAAGCATGGAGAAAGAGGGGTTATGATGGAAGACAATGAAGAAGAAAAGGATGATCAGAACTATCCTATGTTCCCTGAAGAATACGGTGATACTGCGATGGAAGACAATGAAGAAGAAGGAGGTGAAGAACAACGGGCGTCAGATGAGCCCGATGATGGTCTTGGTCGGGTCATTTCTGATGCAAAACGCACTGGAATTGCTGAAATGGAAGGCAGAGACTGGTTTATCTGACAAGGGATTTGATAAGTTACTGAAAATAATAAAGCCGAAGCTTCCAAAGGATAACAAATTGCCCGAGACTACGTACGAAGCAAAGAAGGCTATCTGCCCTCTAGGATTAGATGTGTAGAAGATACATGCATCAATGACTGCATCCTTTACCGCGGTGAGGAGTACGAGAATTTGGATGCATGTCCGGTATGCACTGCATTGCGGTACAAGATCAGACAAGATGACCCTGGTGATGTTGAGGGCAATGACGAGCCCCCCCAGGAAGAGGATTTCTGCTAAGTTTATGTGGTATGCTCCTATAATACCACGGTTGTAACGTCTGTTCAGAAACAAAGAGCATGCCAGGTTGTTGCGATGGCACAAAGAAGAGCGTAAGAAAGACGGGAAGTTGAGACACCCCGCTGATGGGTCGCAGTGGAGAAAAATCGAGAGAGAGTTCTCGGACTTTGCAGGTGACGCAAGGAACTTATGGTTTGGTCTAAGTACAGACGGTATGAATCCTTTTGGGGAGCAGAGCTGCAGTCACAGCACCTGGCCCGTGACTCTATGTATCTACAACCTTCCTCCTTGGTTGTGCATAAAGCGGAAGTTCATTATGATGCCCGTTCTCATCCAAGGCCCGAAGCAACCCGGCAACGACATTGATGTGTACCTAAGGCCATTAGTTGATGAACTTTTGCAGCTGTGGGCCATACCAGGTGTACGTGTGTGGGATGAGCACAAACAGATGGAATTTGACCTATAAGCGTCGCTGTTCGTAAGTATCAATGATTAGCCTGCTCTTAGTAACATTTTAGGACAGTCAAACAAGGGATACAACGCATGCACGCACTGTTTAGATAAGACTAAAGGTACATATTTGGAAAAATGTAAGAAGGTCGTGTACCTGGGGTGTCATCAATTTCTTCTAGCCAATCATCCCGTAAGAAAGAAAGTCAAGTATTTCAAAGGTGAGGCAGATCACCGGAAGAAGACTAACCTCCCTGATGGTGATGCTATATTTGGTATGGTCAAGGACATATAAGCAATCTTTGGAAAGGGTCCTGGAGGTCAATCTGTTCCGAAAGACGTCGCTACCAGACACGCGCCCATGTGGAAGAAGAAATCTATATTTTGGGAGCTACCCTATTGGAAAGTCCTACAGGTCCGGTCTTCAATCGACGTGATGCACGTGACAAAGAATCTTTGCGTGAACCTTCTAGGCTTCCTCGGCGTGTATGGGAAGACAAAAGATACACCGGAAGCACGGGAGGACCAGCAGCATATGAAAGACCCAAACAACAAGCATACGGATAAAGGGTGTCATTACTTAAGCAGCTACGCTCTTACGAAAGCAGAGAAGAAAATATTTTTTGAATGCCTGACCAGTATCAAGGTCCCGGCTGGCTTCTCATCAAATATAAAGAGAATAATAAATATGGCAGATAAAAAATTCCAAAACCTGAAGTCTCATGATTGCCACGTGATTATGACGCAGTTGCTTCTGATTGCATTGAGGGGGCTTCTATCGAAAAATGTTCGAGTACCCATTGTGAAGCTATGTGCATTTCTCAATGCAATATCTTAGAAGGTAATCGATCAAGAAAGTCTGACAAGGTTACAGAAGGATGTGGTCCCATGTCTTGTTAGTTTTGAGTTGGTGTTCCCCAATCATTTTTCAATATTATGACGCATCTCCTGGTTCACCTAGTCGACGAGATTGCAATTCTCGGTCATGTATTTCTACACAATATGTTCCCCTTCGAGAGGTTCTTGGGAGTCTTGAAGAAATATGTTCATAACCGTGCTAGGCCAGAAGGAAGCATCTCCAAAGGCTATGGAACGAAGGAGGTCATTGAGTTTTGTGTTGACTTTATTCCCGACATTAAGTCGATTGGTCTTCCTGAATCGCGGCATGAGGGGAGACTTAGTGGAAAAGGCACGCTAGGAAAGAAAGCAATGATATGTAGGGACGAACATTCTTTCACTCAAGCACACTACACAGTTCTACAAAGTTCCACCTTCGTGGCTCCGTATATTGAGGTACACAAGAATAGTGTACGCTCCAAAAACCCAGATAAGTCTGACTCCTGGATTAAACAAAAACACATGGAGACTTTCGGCAGTTGGTTGCGATTACATCTCATGAATGACACCGATGTTGGAGATCAACTCTACTTATTGTCCGAGTCACCATCTTCAACTGTATTGACTTTCCAAGGGTACGAGATAAATAGGAATACATTTTACACGATCGCCCAAGATAAAAAGAGTACCAACCAAAACAGTGGTGTTCGCTTTGATGCAACATACGAGAATGGACAAAAGGACACATACTATGGTTACATAGAGGAGATATGGGAACTTGACTATGGACCTACTTTTAAGGTCCCTTTGTTTTGGTGCAGTTGGGTCAACATGAATGGAGAAGGGTTAAAGGTAGACCAGTTGTACGGAATAACAACAGTGGATCTCAGGAATCTTGCGTACAGAGACGAACCATTCGTCCTAGTCAATGATGTGGCTCAGGTTTTCTATGTGAAGGAGATGAGCTCCAGACCGAAAAAAAGAAAATATAAGGAAACAAATACATCACACGATGAGCCAAAGCGTCACATAGTTCTTTCAGGAAAAAGAAACATCGTGGGAGTCGAGGACAAGACAGACATGTCAGCAGACTATAATAAGTTTGATGAAATTCCGCCCTTCACAGTGAAAACTGACCCAAGCATCCCGTTACATAATGAAGAAACTCCATGGTTACGGCCGAAAAAACGATCATAGCGATCATGATCTAAGTATGAGTGTAATAATATATTAAACAATTTATGTATGAGTGTTCTCAAAACCTTTTTATGTATGAGTGTTGTCAAATGCATTACACAATATATGTATGATCGAGTGTTCCCAAATGCATTAAACCTTTTATGTAATTTGTATTCGGTCGATTATCTGAAGGATTTCTGTATAGAACAAAACACACGGTTTCACCTGCATACATCCCAACGGTGGCTCATGAGTGCCTGCAGCTGGTCGCCGTCGTCCTCAGCCATGCAGCAGCGGGCAGGAGAGCGTCCACTTGCGCATCGTGCCGGCTCCGCTTCACTCTTTCTGCTGCAACAAAAACTGGTGAGAAGTTCGTCGTCGCCTTGGTCTGTCGAGAGAGAAGCCTACCCATTTTAAACGGGCATTCGATCCAAGCAGCGGCAAGACTTCTCTGATGATCTGCAACCGTCCCAACAAGTGTTGGGGATATACCAGATCATCAAAGAAGCCCTTACCGCTGGTTCCCAAAAGTGTTACATATCATCACAGTTGATGGCTGTGAAGTGTACTCCTGCCTCTCTTATAGACATGCCTCTCCGAGTGACTCCCTCCGGTTGGATATTTATATCTGGCAACTCTTCACCTTTTTAGTCCCGGTTGGTAGCTGGAACCGGGAGTAAAGGAGCGTTGTTATGTGTGCCTTATCTTCACCTTTTTAGTACCGGTTGGTAGCGTTCGAAAGAAACACACGATTCGTGTGCTTCTGATCCAACGGCTCACATGCGCTCGAAGGAAACACACGATCCGTGTGCTTCTGATCCAACGGCTCACAAGCGCTTTAAAGAAACACACGATCCGTGGGCTTCCGATCAAACAGCTTACAAGCGCTCGAAGGAAACACACGATCCGTGTGCTTCTGATCCAACGGCTCACAAGCGCTCTAAAGAAACACACGATCCGTGTGCTTCTGATCAAACGACTCACAAGCGCTCGAAGGAAACACACGATCCGTGTGCTTCTGATCCAACGGCTCACAAGCACTCTAAAGAAACACACGATCCATGTGCTTCCGATCAAACGGCTCACAAGCGCTCAAAAGAAACACACGATCCGTGTACTTCCGATCAAACGGCTCACAAGCGCTCGAAGGAAACACACGATCCGTGTGCTTCTGATCCAACGGCTCACAAGCGATCTAAAGAAACACACGATCCGTGTGCTTCCAATCAAACGGCTCACAAGTGCTCGAAGGAAACACACGATCCGTGTGCTAGCTTCTTGCCATATCACTATATATATGTAGGCTTGGCCGTCATTGCCATATCACATCTAAACTCATATCTACAACCTCATCACTCTTTCATGGCTTTTACCGTACTAACCTACCGTCAGGCGGAGGAGCTTTCCGCCTCGAACTACCCCTGCCCGCCCGGCTACCGCGTCTCCGCCAGCTGGATGCTGAGCGCCGGAGGCGTGCCGGTCCCTCCTGTCCCTCAAGGTGTGGCGCGCCGGGCGGCCATCACGAACCACTACTACCTCGAGCTCACACCGGAGCAGCGAATGGATCCGGGCTGGCATCCCGACTACCGCCCGACTTGGGAAGCCTTCTTCATCAATCGGCGTGAGAGGGCACTCGCCAGGTACGAGGGGGACGGCCCGCCTCCTTCGGACTTCAACGAGGCCGGCCGTCGGCTATGGTGGGTTGGCCGGACTCTCCAGGACGTTATGAACTACATCACGGCCGGCGATAACCCCCGCCTACGCTACCCTAACATTCAGTCCGGGGGTGCTCACCCGTCGAGGTTCGAGCCACGAGTGTCGTATGAGTACGATGTCATCGACGATGACGATGACGGCAACTATGAGTACGAGTATTATAGGCCTAGGCAGGAGTATGACTAAGATTGTTAGGACAACTGATCCACTGTTATCATTCTGTACCGTTGGAGCTCAAATTTAAACACTTTTCATGTTGAAATTTTAGTGAGATTCAATAATATGGCAAAAATAGATATGAATTAATTAAATAGATATAAATTAAATGAATATATATATTATATAAATAGATAGATTACATTTTTTATCAACAATTTGATATTTTAATTGCATTTTTTCTGATAAACATATGAAAAGATGTTGAATTTATAAGTTGAATGACTTAATTAAGTTCAAATTCCAAAAATTTTAATTAAATGAATTCACCTCTAATCTCAAACAAAAATGGATTTGTAATAAATATATAGATTACATTTTTATGAACAATTTGATATATTATTTGCATTTTTCTGATAAACCGATCAAAAGATATTGAATTTATAAGTTTATTACAATTCTTAAAAACTTAATTTCCAAAAGGTCTTTAGGTCCGGTTCATATTACCAACCGGGACTAAAGGGTATTTTGGCGCGCGCCTTTTCGGTGCCGCCGAAAATGACATTTAGGTCCGGTTGGTACCCCCAACCGGGACTAAAGGGTAGGCCTATAGTCCCGGTTGGTGCCTCCAACCGGGCCTAAAGACCCTTTGGTCCCGGTTGGTGGTACCAACCGGACCTAAAGGCCATTACTTTAAAACTGTCTGCCTCTTCTTCTTCCCCATTCCACCCAATCGACAAAGGACCAGCGCGCGGACGTACCGACGCCGTCAGGCTGCCTCTCCGCCGGCCGCCGTCCCGCCCGCGCGCCCGCCGCCTCCACCGCGCGCCATCCCCTCCGCCTCCACCGCGCGCTGCCGTCGTCGGCCTCCGGCCTCCACGCCCGTCGGCCTCCTCCCGAGCCCTCCCTTGGCCGCCCGCGCCTCCACTGCCCGCGTCGTCCCCTGCGCCTCCACCGCCCGCGCCGTCCCCTCCGCCTCCACCGCGCGCCGCCGTCCCCGGCCTCCGAGCCCTCCCTCGACCCCCCGGCCTCCGAGCCCTCCCTCGGCCGCCCGCGCCTCCACCGTCCCGGTTAGTTAGTTTTTTTTAATTTAGTTAGTTTTTTTAATTTAGTTAGTTAGTTCATTTTTAGTTAGTTAGTTAGTAATTTTTGTTAGTTAGTGCATTAGTAATTTTAGTTAGTTAGTTTTAGTTTTAGTTAGTTAGTTTTAAAAAAATTTAAAAATTCAAATAATTGTTGGTGGTGTAGTGTACGTTAGTTAGTTTTAGAAAAATTCAAAAAATTGATAGTTAGTGTAGATTAGTTAGTTAGTTATAGAAATATTTAGTTATAGTTAGTTTTAGAAAAAATTGAGAATGTGTTTAAAATACATGTGTTTAAAAATTGATAATGTGTTTTAGAAAAAATTGATAATGTGCATACATACATTAGTTTTCTTAGTTAGGTTAGCAAATTTAATTAATTAGGTTAATTAGTTTTATTTTTCTTATTCGGTTAATTAGTTAGGTTAGCAATAACTGCACCAATTTTAGCAATGTTAGCAATAACTGCACCACTCTTAAATAATTATTACTTTGTCATTTTGCAGAAACTATGGAACCACACGGCAGAGACCAAAATGAGGAAAATATCCTCGGGGATATGATCCGCGGCGAGAATGTCGCAAGTCACTTTCTGAACGACTCCGGTGAGGGGGGTGAGTCTCTCAGCCTCGGAGACGGCGTCTCCGACGCCTGGGAAGAGGCCGAACTCGGCGTCTCTGATGAGGGAGAAGCCGACAAGGCAGAAGCCAGCGGCTCCGGTGCAACATTGATTATTACAAACTCCGACGAGGTGCATATATATTTATATTAATTAATTTAGCCTCTGTTGTCTATATACACATATTAACGGTCTTTCTTCTTTTAGCCATCCGGATCGAGCAAATCCTCTGTGAGGACGAAACGTGGCCCAAACAAAAAAGTTGGAGGACCATCTCCGGTACAGGATCAAAGAAGTCCTGCAGACGGCGAACCCATTGCTCCAATTGATGTTAGAAAAAAAATTGTGAAGCAATGCGGTGTTGTTGTTAGGGACTACGTCCCGATCACCATCCGAGAATGGAATAAGCCAAGGGATCCTGAAGTTAGCTGGCTCGGCCCCGTAGGCAAAAAACACCTTTTTGAAAAGGTCATGGTTAATTTCACCGTGCCGTTGCCAGAGGTGGATCCAGATGAGGGGGAGCCAGATGAGGAGGAGATGGCTGCCCAAAAAAAAAGCTCTATAAGATAAAGTCAAGGCGTGGGCTCTCAAGAAGATGGCCGAGCTATTCAACAAATTTAAGGAAATATTGTACACCGACTTTATCTTGAAAGATAAAACTCCGGATTTCGATCACGGTTATGAGAAGATAAGAGACTACTGGGAAGATTTTGTGACATACAAGAAATCGGAGGAAGCTCAGTTAAAGTCTGCAATAAATAAGGCAAATGCTGCTAAAAAGAAGTACCACCATACTATGGGGCCTGGTGGCTACGCCTTTTCCATGCCTAAGTGGGAAAAACTTGAGGCCGACCTGCTGGCTAAAGGGATCGTTCCAGAGCCTATAAAAGAAGGATGGATCGAACGGTCAAGAAATTGGTTTTACGGGCATGGGGGCACATTGGACGCAGAAGGAAAGTGCATATATAACAGAAGACACAAGGATAATCCCCTACTACCCATCGAAGACATTAGGAAAGCAGTAAAGGATGTTGAAGAGGGATGGTTCCGTCCGGATAGAGAGGATGACGAGCTTGCACGCGCCCTTGGGAATAAAGAACACGAAGGACGAACATGAGGCACCTCAGGCTCCAAGCCGTGGGCACATGGGTTTCCCGAGGAAAGGAAAAAATTTCCCGATAGAAGTCATCTGAGGAGAAAGGAAAGGGAGGCAAGGGAAGCAAGCGCTGCTGCAGACCGGCTGCGTCATATAGAAGAAACAATGAAGCAGCAGCAGGATCAAATTGACCGACTTAGCCAGCAAGGCACTGCCGGCCTATCTCAGCAGCACGTTGTAGAAGCTGCAGTCGATGCTACCGACCCATCATATCGGAAAAGCAGCGTGGCTTCGAGCATGTTCCCGGCTAGTGATGATGATGCACTGATGACAGATCCTCTTCATCGCTACCCAGTGGATGATATCACGGAGAGCACACCTTGTGAGCTACATGTGAAAGTGTTCAACTTAACCATGAAGGTGGCGGTCGGCTATGCCGTACCAATTGGAGCTACACCAACTTTCCATTGCTCCCCGGTTCCTCATGGCTACGCTGTTGTCGGGGTGGATGAAGTTTGTAAAGGATTTGAGGAGCTGAAGCTGGAACACCCTGCAGGTGAAGATGGGGAGGTGGTTGAACTTGGAGAAGCCAGGAAAGGGACCATTCTATGGCCAAAGAAATTCATCGTGCTTCCAAACTGGCCGCCAAGGCCATCGACTCCTCACCACTCTCCAGCGCAACAGTCCTCTTCGCCGCCGCCGCCTCACCACTCTCCAGCGCAACAGTCCTCTTCGCCGCCGCCGCCTCACCAGTCTCCAGAGCAGCCGTCTCCGCCGCCACGTCAGTCATCTCCGCCCACTCAGGCTCAGCGTACCACTGCTGGTACTATGAGGAGTGGTAACCGATCACCGAAACGTAAAAGGTCACCCCTCCCAAAAGTACCTCATAAGAATCTTCCCAAGAGACCTTATGACTATACGGAGGAGGAAAATGAGGCGATCGCAAAAGCCCAAACGGAACAGTGGTTTGCTAACTTGAAGAAGCCGAAAGCGCCAGAGTTCCCCGACACCCCAGAAGAAAAAGCCGCCGTCATCAAAATGCTGAAGAACCTTGAACAACCCCCGCCAAAGTTGACATCAGACTATGAGCGCTCTATTCGCAAGTCGGTTGAGGCAAATAAGCAGCGGTCGAAGAGTAGTAGTGCAAGCCGGAAATCAGTTCCCCACCTCGGAGAACAGAAAAAACAATCGTGCCCCCCGCTCAAAGTGTTTTCCAATACTGAGGTGGGGTCGAGCAGACATGCGGTCGACATCGATCCTGAGTTTGTTGCACTGTACGGAGAAGCAGCCTCCGCTCAGGGCATGTCTATTCCTCAGTACTTAGACCAATTACAATTCCACGAAGAAATAGTTCCAAAATACAAATACCGGCACGGGCATCCTCTCGTCAAACCTGAGTTAGTCAACGATCTACCAACAAAAATGCGAAGATTGCATAAGTGGTACATGCGAGCCTCAAAGAAAGGGGGAAACTGGATCCACGTGGGATATACAAAAGAGCATTACGGGAATGGAGATGGCGTGGTAATGATTGAATTTTGTGAATTATTTCAGTTATACCAACAAGCAGCCCTTGACAAAGCTATCATCAGCGCCTATTGTCTGTAAGTATTATTTCTGTAGTTAAGTCTCTAGCTAGCTCACCTCGTTCATTGTATGTATAATCTTACTCATCACTATATTAATTTTGCAGAATAAAGATTCTCCAATGCAAAAGAGGACAAATCTATGACATTGGGTTCATTGACCCAAATTTCATTCATGAAAAAAGTCTCAACGATTTTTGCATCGACACAGAGAATAACTTGGTAAGGGCGTTAAGGTTTTCCGAAACCAAAAGAGAATACTATTTACTTACAACTTCAAGTGAGTGTTATTGTCTTCTACACATTCTATTTCGCTTTCTCGATGTTAAGTGTATAATTAATGACTTATGTGTGCGCAGCTTCCATTTTATTCTGCTAATCATTAAACCTGACAAAGGAGTAGTACAAGTCATGGACTCGTTACGTAAACCCCTTGAGAATTGGGCGGACATGAAGGAATGCCTCCAGAGGTAATTTCAATCATTATGGCACTATATCGGCAACTTTCTTCCGTTCATTTAATGATAGCAAGTAATTAATATATAACTCCTTTATTCATTTTCTTTGCCGGGCAGGGCTTGGAAACGATTCACCGCCGGGGCTAGGGGTGATTGGGCGAAGGAGCTTACATTTAAACCAATAAATGTAAGTACTACTAGCTAGATCCGCGCATCTCTTTGATTCTAGTTTCAATACCATTACCATTCTTGATTATTATTTTGATTGAACTCTGTTCCTGTAAAGTGCTTGAGGCAGGAAAGTGGGAATCATTTATGTGGATACTATGTATGCGAGTTCATTCGTCAGACGTGCTGTGAGAAGGGCAGAATCTTAGAACAACTTGAAGTGCGTATGCAATATTCACAATTTTAGTTTATTGCCATCAATTGTGTTTAGTTTCATTCATATATATTGATCCCTTTTTTTAATTAGATCGAACGGTTGCGGGAAGGCCTTCTACCACAGGATGGCGTACGAGCAATTCAAGAGGAAATTGCCGGATTCTTAGATGCAGAGGTTCTAGATCCAAAAGGAGAATACTATGTTAATGCTGAAATTAAAGGATGATCTAGTGTAAAATAGATGTATATATATAAGAATGAAACTCGTGTGTACTACATGTACCGTTTGTAATATGTTTGACCAAGCACGACGAATGAGATGTGTGTAATATATTCGTTATGATGATGTGTAATAGTGGTCCCCCATATTTCACTAGTAGTGGCATTTTTGTATTTCTAAAAATTATTTAATTTCATTTTTTTTTTTGACATAATCAAATAGGTCTTATTTTTCTGAACATTTTGGTATTTTATTCATATTTTTATGAATTACAGAATAAGCATTATTGATTTTACAAATTTAAACCTTTTCCTGAAATTTCTGAAAAATAGTGAATTATCTGACGGGCCAATAGTCCCGGTTCGTATTACGAACCGGGACTAAAGCCCCTCCGCCCTGCTGCCTCCGGACGTGCCACGTGCTGCCCCCATTAGTCCCGGTTCGTGTCCCAACCGGTACTAGCATTAGTCCCGATTGGCTAGTCCCGGTTGGGGAACCGGGACTAATGACCCAAACCAACCGGGACTAATGGGGTGTTTTCCACTAGTGGTCAATACAAGTCTAGATAGTCATTTAAAAACCTTTTATCTACACCATTTTCATCATTCCATGACTGCTATAATTTTGTACTTCGCTAGACTAGACGGGATAAGTACTGAATGGTAATAAATTAAGGGTGTATAAAATACAATCATATAAGACATGTGGTGAGTAGATATTGGTGATAATTAAAGATCATTCAAAATACAGACGTTCCATCTATGTAAAGGCTCACTTAAAACTTGAAGTCCCTAGGTATTCAAGTGAATTAATATAAATACATAATTCACATATGTTACTTTTCACCATTTTGTTTTGTCCAAATCAGGGTTAAGCCAACCAATATGTGAAAGTTTGAGATAATTCACATACGACACGCCTCCATTTGTGACTCTTCTTGGCTAGTTTCTCAAACAATATCGTGCACAACAATGTCGTATCAATGCTCAAACATCCAGAACATAAAATTTTAAACAATTTTAATTCACAAAAACTGACAAGCGTGTATTGTGTTGTTTGTCTTGACATATAATGAGTTTGACTTGAAATTTAGAGAATAGTTGGGGTAAAAAACCATGAAATATATTTACCTACTATTATTCAATAAGTTCATGATATTTGTTAGAATCAGTGGACAATAATTGAACACATCCTTCGGTACATTCGAAGTCATTGTTTCTGCTCGAGCCTTGATAGTTAAGTGATAGTTAAGTGATCGTTCTTATTTGATCGCCAGCATGTGGTAACCTGGAATACCCGAATCTAGAGGCACGTGAATGAGTGGAACCCTGGAGGTAGACCCCAAAGCAGATGTCACCTTCTATTAGCCCCAACGACAATAACTGTGTGATTGCATCCCTTCTGCACTGGTCAGCACGTGCGTCACACCGTAGGTTGCATGCAGCACCACATCTTCCACAAATCATCCTTTGTCTCACACTCTACGGCGTTATTTTTCTAGTGGCGCGGTCAAGGATCGACCATTCACTGCATTAGCGGACCCTAGAAAAAATTAAAGCCCGGGCAAACACCTAATTCCAATGCTGATTATACTAATTCTTTGTCAAAGAGCTATCAAATTACCCTATGCCGGCCGGCCGGAAGCCCGGGCAGCCGTCGGGTAACAGGGGCGCTAGGTCCGCCACTGATTCACTGTCCTGAGTGGGTCTCGTGATTCGAGCTAAGATTTCTCGTCGTATTTTGCTTATTTCATATGGAATGTGGCATATTTTCTATATCTAATCAATTTGAATGAAAGCATAAGGAAACCTTTTCATCATTTCAGAAACACTCTTCATACATCACTATATATTTGGATTGTTTAACTTGTTTTTCCATTAAATTACAAATAATCTCGGTTCATACGAAAATTCTACGCGATTTTATTATGGTTTCGTATGGATATTTGTTACAGTCGTAAGCGCACAATTGATCTAAACAATCATAGCATAATGAAGCCACCGTTGTTAACGAGGTTCGGCCAACTTGCCTACTCCCCGGAGCAAGACTATGGGCGTTACTCCTTTTTTTGTTGCTTACCTTTGATCTGCTTTTTAAGAGGGTTCCCTCATCACTTTGTACCGGTTCGGTCATGTAGCTTTATTTATAATACGAGACGAAAGCCAGTTTCGAGGAAACTAGGGCGTCGTCGGGCGTCCCTCCTCTCTGATACCGCAACACCTGGCCGTCTAGGCGCCTGTACAGACTGCCCGCTCCCCTGCGTGTATGTTGCTATCAAATCGTCATAAGACCATATACTTAGCACGGATCACGACGGATCGTGAGCCACGGCGCGCCTAGAAATGCATTTCTGCTTCGTTTCACGTTCACCGATTCCTGCCTATATATATCTAACCTTTGCCAGTCTGTGCCGGCGCCGCCACCTCTTCGAGCTCTTGCTTGACATCCCATCGTTGGCTTCAAGCTTTACCACGCCATGCACGGCTGCCGTATACTCGCGACGACCGTCCTCATCCTCTTGCTGCTTGCTGCACTGAATCCGCCGCCCGTCGATGCCACCGGACCTTGGCCGGTCTGCGGCAGCAGCGGCCAATACACGGCTGGTAGCGCCTACCAAGCCAACCTCCAACGAGTCACCAACACTCTCCCAACCAACACCTCCACCTCCCCTAACCTCTTCGCCACCGCCACCATCGGCGCTGGCACAAACCAAACCGTTTACGCGCTCGCGCTCTGCCAAGGCGACCTGGACCCCTCCGCCTGTTTCGTCTGCCTCGACTCAGGCATCAGGGACGGGCAGCTCGCCTGCTATTTGGACATGGACATGGCCATGTACAAAGACAGCTGCCACATCCGTTTCTCCAACCACAACTTCCTAGCTGCCTCCGCCATCAGCCTGCAGCAGCGTGCCTTCTTCAGCAGCGCCCCCAACTTGAGCTCCTCCACGGCAGGCCGCTTCAGCAGTATTGTGACCGAGCTCCTCAACGCTACCGCAGATTACGCGGTGGCCACCTCCAAAACAAGGTTCGCCACCGGCGAGATGGAGGTCGACCAGGACTACTCCGACGGACAGTTTTCCAACGTTTTTTCGACGGCTCAGTGCACGCCAGACCTGACACGGCCGCAGTGCCGCGCATGCCTCTCGGCGGCCATAGCGGAGATGCCCCGGCTGGTCTTCCCTACCAATTCGCCCGGAGCGATCGTTGTTGGCGAGCGCTGCGGCTTGCGCTTCGACTCGTTTTCCTTCTTTAGCGGCGACGCCATGGTGCAGCTGCATGTTGGGGGACAAGAAGGTGAGTTGCACCTGCTGCAACTGTCATGCCTTTTATTTTCGTTGAAAATTTGTGCTTTAATTTCATCCTTAAACTTTGTACATAGTGCCAATTTTATTCCTTTTTTTTGGTATCTGGGCAACCTTGCCCTCCAACATCCAAAACCGTGCAAATTTAATCCTTACACGTGGCCGACGGTGGAATTGTGATGACGTGAGCCATGCGGATGTACAGGTTGTGAGTTGTGAAACATGTCACAGGCTTTTATAACTCATCAAATGGAAAAATTTCACAAAATTTGTGACCGCGAACTGGAAGAAAGTAATAAAAAGGGAAATTCAAGGAAAAAATCGGAGAATGGGAAATTTAAGGAAATCAGGAGAAAAATAACTTAGGGAAACTTCGACCCGTAATAAAGGAAGGAGACTATATATCGATTTGCTGAGACTATGATTACTGTTAGCTTGACATACAGTTTAGGATGTGAGCGATCAGTCTGGTTATGTAGAGAATTGGTCTAGCTACAACCTTATAGTGTGGAATTAAAACGTCTCACCAAGGCCAGTCGATAGCGTGGCGAGTAAGTCATCAAGATTTTCTAAATTTCAATATTTCTATAGTTTTTCTTATTTGTGCAAGTTGACGATATAATCGCTAGATTGTTTTCTTGAAAATATTTTTCGTAACACAAACTTCAATATCTTCTTACTAATATATACATTTAAGAATTCATAGTTAAATATGTTTATTGGATCCTAGTAATGTTTAAACAAATCCTTTTTACATAAGGAAGAAGTAGCTCGTGCTTGCAGTTTTAGCTCCTGAGCTCATTTTTTTCAAAAAGGGGGGTGTTGCGATTAAAACGCGTCACACGAACACGTCCTCGTGTACCCGCGGTGCCGGGGGAGATACTCCGCAACTCGCCCCGCGGGAGACCGACTCAAGGCGCGATACGCAAGACAATGAGCCGGTTCTTTTCGAACCAGACGCCCCAGCACCTCGGGAGGGACCCCGTCAGAGGTGGCCGGCGACGATTGGCTGAGTTTAAGCCGGATTGGACCGCTCTCAACTCGATTGTCGATATTCGTCAAAACTTACGAGAAGTCGCCGAACAACGGAAGCAGGAACAAGGGTTGAGGGTGAAAAAGTAGGGTTTGTATTGATTGTCGATTGTTTACTTAGCTTTAATCGGCCGTCACCTCCTACATATATATAGCGAGGCGGCTGGACTTTTCCGTACAAGCATTGCACTTCTACAAGGATTACAACTCATAGCACAGGTCGGTTTCTACTTCTAAACTAGGTAGGACTCCTGGCCGGCGTCGTGTTGGATTTTGACTGCAAGTGTCGTCTCCGGCTCCTTCTTGGAAAGCCACCTTTTGTTCTCTCCGGGTTGATCCCGAACTCTTTCTGGTACCAACGACCTCTATCCTGGGCTTGGCAAGCATCAAGTCACCTCGCGTCCGGCATCTCTGGTGCAGCTTGTGGAATCTTCAGGAAGTTTCGAGTTTTAACCTGCACCGGGTCCCGAGTAAGCCGGGTTCTGCCTGCCGAGTTAACTCCTACCGGGTCGTCATCCCAGGTCCTTTCCGAGTCGTCCATCTTCCGAGTGAGCTTGAACCTGTGACCCGGTTTCTAACCAAAACCGGGTTAACTCCCGCCGGGTTAGCTTCTGCCGGGTCAGCTTTTGCCGGATCTTCCTTTGAGTGAGCTTGAACCCGGGTCCTGCCAAAAACGGGTGCTAACACATGCCCCCCTGTTTTCTAGTAAAGCTTGCGTACTAGAAAATATCCGATGTAGAAGTTTTGTCTAAGGGCGATGTTTGAACTCATCGGCCATATGTGCGGCTTATGCAGTTTGCCACACGCTCGGGTGGAATTTCTTCAAGTACTTCCCATTGATAACTCGGGGCAGTATGTCGCCCTCCAACGTTTCCACCAGATATGAATTACCGGGTACAATCCTTATGACTCGGAGTGGCCCTTCCCAACTCGGTGACCATTTGCCGAATCTCCGACTCTTTGAACCGATTGGCAATATAATTTTCCAGACCAAGTCGCCGATTTGAAAATCCTTGATCCGGACTCTCTTGTTGTAAGCTTTTGCTACCCGCAACTTCTCCTTCTCAATATCTTCTAGAGCCTTGATACGTTTGTCGGCTACCTCGTCTAGGTTGTCCATCATCAAATTGTGATAATCTTCAGCCGACAAATTGTTTTGCTTAGCGAACCTCAAAGCAACCAGATTTAATTCTACCGGTAAAACGGCTTCTTGTCCATAGACTAATTCGAAGGGAGTCACCTTGGTTGCACCATGCCTTGAGATCCGGTGAGCCCACAACACCTCGGACAGTACCTCATGCCACCTCCTCGGGTAATCCTGTACTTTCTTCTTAATCAATTTGATCAGAATTTTATTGCTTGACTTGGCTTGTCCATTGGCTTGAGCGTAATACGGAGATGAGCTGAGCATCTTGATCTCGAGTGATACGGCAAACTGTTTCACCTCTTTAGCCATGAAGGATGTACCTTGATTTGTAGTGAGAGTCTGCGGGATACCGAATCTGTGAATAATATGCTCAGTAATAAATTGAATTACCTCTTTGTGGGTCATATTCCGGAGGGGTACTGCTTCAGACCACTTGGTGAAATAATCAGTACCAACCAGCACAAACCGATGCCCTTTGGATGAAGCCGGGTTAATCATACCAATGAAATCCAGTGCCCAACCTCGAAAAGGCCACGGTTTTACTACCGGATTAAGAAATGAAGCCGGTACTAACTGAATATCTCCAAATTTCTGACACGCTTCGCATCCCTTGTAGTATCGGAAGCAGTCATTAATCATCGTCGGCCAATAGAATCCGGCTCGTCTGAGCATCCACTTCATCTTGTGAGCCGACTGATGCGTTCCGCATAATCCGTCATGAACTTCTCCCATGGCAACCCGGGATTGATCTTCATCCAGGCACTTTAGAAGAAGACCATCAGCTGTTCGGCGATATAACTCGTTATCTACCAAGGTATACTTAAAAGAAAGCCGCCGAACAACCCTATCTATTTTCTGACTCGGATTCTTCCAATAATTAACAATAGGTGTCCTCCAATCAGCTGGCCAGGTCCCACCAGATTCCTCTGGAGCCGAATTAGATAACCCGGCTTTCCCTCCACCATCCGAGTTAGATGACTCGGTTTTTCCTCCAACTTCCGAGTTAGATGACTCGGTTTTTCCTCCAGCTCCCGAGTCATTGACACGACAGCTAACATCGGCTTCTCTGCTGTGAAAAATACTCCTCTACTGACATGATAACCTGATGCTTGCTGTGCCAACTCGTTGGCGAGCCAGTTGTGTCCTGCCTGGAAACATGAGATATAGAAAAGTAATCTAAAGTTGATATGATATCCATGCACCTGTCGAGATATGTATTAAGTGATCCACTATTGCATTGGAAGATCTTGGCCACTTGCTGGACGATAAGTAGTGAATCGCCATATGCTTCGACATGAGTTACCCCTGCGTCCTTCAAAATTTCCAACCCGAATAGAAGAGCTTCGTATTCGGCTTCATTGTTAGTGCAAAAATAGTCTAGACGACAAGAAGCCACAAAGATAGTACCGTGGAGTGAAATATACACAACGCCGACTCCTTGTCCACTACTGCAAACTGAGCCATCAAAATAAAGTTTCCACGGTACAGCCGACACAACATTTAAGTCGGCTTCTTGCTCTAGGTCAATCCGATGTTCAACGATGAAGTCGGCTACAACCTGGCCTTTCACAGATTTGAGAGGTTCATAGGCCAAGTCATATTCGATCAACCCGTACGCCCATTTACCGATTCGTATACTGAGAATCGGCCTATGTATCATGTGTTTGATGACATCAGTCTGACTAAGAACCATGCACTCACTAGATAAAAGATAATGGCGCAATTTGGTGCAAGCAAAATATAGAGACAAGCACAACCTTTCCACAAAGTTGTACCTTGACTCGGCATCCAGCAGCCGCTGGCTTAAATATGTGATGACGTATTCCTGTCCTTCGGTCTCTTGAGTTAGAGCTACTTGAATCACCCTTTCCTCGGCTGCAATGTAAAGCCGGAACGGTAGGCCACGACTCGGTTTCCTCAGAACCAGAGGTTTAGACAAGCAAGCTTTTATTCTATCAGATGGCTCTTGCTGCTTTGCCCCCCAGGTGAACTCGTCATCATTCTTGAGCCGAAGGATCTGTGTAAACGCATCAACTTTTCCAGACAAGTTAGTAATAAACCTTCTCAAATAATTTACCTTTTCTAGGAATTTCTGCATGTCCTTTTTACAACTCGGCGCCTGCACTTTCTGGATAGCCTCGATCTTTGCCGGATCAATTTCTACGCCAGATTCATGTATGATAAAACCGAGAAACCTCCCAGCCGACACACCAAAAGCACACTTCAGCGGATTCATCTTGAGCCCATACTTCCTCATCCTTTCAAACACGAGTCATAAATCGGCCAAATGATTTAACTCGCCGTCCGATTTAACAACCACGTCATCAATGTATACTTCCAGTATGACTCCAAGAAGATCATGAAATATCAAGTTCATCGCTCTCTGATACGTGGCTCCGGCGTTCTTCAACCCAAAGGTCATCACCATCCACTCGAATAAGCCAACGAACCCGGGGCAGCGAAACGCCATCTTGGCCGAGTCCTCTTCAGCCATGAATATCTGATTGTACCCCGCGTTTCCGTCCAGCAAGCTGATGACTCGGTGTCCCGAGGCGTCATTGATAAGCATGTCGGCTATTGGCATAGGATACTCATATTTGGGTGTAGCTCGGTTTAGATTTCAGAAATCTATGCATGCTCTGATCTTGCCAGATCCTTTCTTCTCGACCGGCACAATATTAGAAATCCACTCGGCATACTTGCAAGGCCGGATAAAATTGGCTTTTAGGAGCCGGCCAATCTCTTCCTTGATCCGGTCATATATTGCCGGGTTGAATTTACGAGCCGGTTGTTTGTATGGTCTGAAACCGGCTTTTATCGGTAACCGATGCTCGACGAGCTCTCGGCTTAACCCGGGCATCTCGTGGTACTCCCAAGCAAAGCAGTCCACGTATTCCTTTACTAGGGCGATTAACTCGGTTTTATAATCGGCTTCTAAATTCCGGCTTACAAATGTCGGCCTAGGAACTGTGCCATCCCCGATATCCACTTCTTCGAGCGGGTCGGCCGACGTAAAACCTTATCCCAATTTGTCCATGTCGTCTGGTTCTTCAATTGCTTCACACATATCGTTCCTCTCTGCCCGATACCTGTTCAGACGCTTCTGTTGGGATCCATTTACTTGAGCAGCCGCCTATTGCTTCCAACCGGCTTTAAGGATACTGGCACGAATCCGTCCCTGGTAGCACTCAGGAAATCGAACCCGGATAAATCACGCCCCGAGAGACATGTAACATTCGAGTGTTGCCAATCAACAATGGACTCGGCTAAAGCAATACATGCCGAGTTATCAGCATGAATGACTTCAATCTCGTCGTCGATCCATTGTACGAGTTGCTGGTGCATGGTAGATGGCACACACTGATTCGCGTGGAGCCAATCTCGTCCGAGTAACACATTGTAGTTCCCTTGCACCTCGGCAACGAAGAACGCAGTAGCCAAAGTTTTGCTTCCCACTGTGAGCTCCAGACTAATAACTCCTTTGGCTTCTACTCCTTCTCCTCCTTCGAACTCGTTCAATACCATGTTCGTCTTCATGAGATCATCATCATCCAATTGTAATTTCTTGAAGACAGAATACGGCATTAGATTTACCACAGCTCCTCCATCAAGTATCATCCGGGTAACCGGCTTCCCGTTGATATGTCCTCTGACGTATAGAGGCTAAAGATGCTTAACCGGTTCCTTGGGTTTCTCGAAGACAACATTCTTGGGTCCGAAGTTGATCTGCGCTACCTCAGCTTCTTCTTCTACAGCACGAAATTCAGCAGGCAAATAATATACCATGTTAATATCCATACCTACCCGAGTTGGCGTGCTCTCGTAGTCCAGTAGCTCTTCATCTGGTTGATTTTCCGAATCATCCATCGCCAGCTTCGAGTCTCCTGCTGGCTCCTCGCCCATCGAATCATCTGTCGAGTTTTCATTGGCTAACTCGGCATCCGGCTCATCTGATGTTGGCTTGTTCGTTGCCTCTGAATCTGCTGCTTCCACTTCATCCGTCCATGACGAATAAGTAATGGCCGGTACAGAAACCGGCCCTGCTTTGCTGCTCACAGTAGAACTCGGCGCAATCATCAAAGGAATCGTGGGAGGATTCGGCTTTGGTACCCACACTTGAGCCGGCACCATTGGTCTTTCAACGTTGAACTTGGTATCTCTGGCCTGCTCAGCCTCCTGTTCTGCCCTTTCCCGGTTCCTTGCCCTTTGCAGTTTCCGCTTCTGTGTTTTTGTTATACCCGACGGGCACCACTTGGGCTGGGTGTATTTTGGATCCCGGGGTTTAGCTACCTCGGTTTGGCTGGATCCGACTTCATGGTCACTGGACGTCGCTTTAGGCCCGATAGCAAGTATAGGCTTATCAATTGCTGGCTCTGCAACCGGGTCCTTTAGCTTTAACACATGCGTCCCAATGACCAACGATTTGTCCGGAATCAACCTCCTCTCTATGTCGGCTGCCTTGGCTCCTTGCTCCTTGACTCGCCAATATGAGGAATCACCGGGATAGACGAGTCGGCTTTGCACAGTTTGCCAGGTTACTTGACGCTTGGACGCCCCAGCCGACTCTTGATGTCGGTAGCTTCTCTCGGTAGATGGTGACCTCGGTCGCTTCCCATATTGCCGGGTTACCTTAGACCCGGCCTGGCGCACATACTTGTTCAGCAACATATCAAAGGTTGGCTTGACCTTCTTTGGCTTGTATTCAACTTGATTCGTCTTCCATTTGCCGACTTTCGGGTTTTTTGGGCTTCATGAACCGAGATTGCCCCCCCAGTTTCGGATTCCGGATCCCAGATTCTCTCGCTTGTGGTTGCTGCCCCCGATTGTGGAGTTCTTGATGGTGATCTTGATAACCTCCTTTCCATCGGGTTGCCGGGTCAACGTGATCTCTCTCCTTGCTTCCTTGACACCGGCCTCTTTCCTGGGCTCACCAATAACCACGTTAGATTTGTTAGCACCTTCGGCCGCTTCTAGCTGAAGAAGAAATTTCTTTCCCTCGAGGTCTAGCACGTTCATTAGGAATGGCTGTGTGTCAATGGCCATGCCGACAAAGCTTAATCGTCCATCATTGAGGGCCGATTGAATCTGTCGACGAAAGACATTGCAATCATAAGTAGCATGAGAGAAAGAATTGTGATATTTGCAATAAGCACGTTGTTTTAATTCATCAGGTGACGGCATAACATGATTGACTCGGATCACTTTATCTTTCAACAAGGCATCAAATATTCTATCACATTTGCCTACGTCGAAACTACACTTTACCTCATCATCCCGATTCTTGCGAATCGGCTTCAAATCATCACATGTGTAGGGTTTGGCCTTACTCGGCCAAACAAACTCGGCCACGTAAACATCGGTTTCATCACCGGAGTTGGCATCATATTCGACAGCGTTAAGCCGACCCCTGTTCATCCGATGCGAGTCTTTGGACTCGTTGACTCGGCTTTCATGAGCTAGAGCCCTCTCCTGAACCTGACCGACAGAGGAGAACTCGTGTCCTTCTAGCTTCTCTCTTAGATACGACCTTAACCCGTTAAAAACTAAGTCAGCCATATCTCTCTCGGTTATCACCAAGCTATAACATCGGTTTCTAGTGTTCCTAAACCTTTTGATATAATCGGATACCGATTCATCATGTTTTTGCTTAACCGATGTAAGATGGGACAACTTTAACTCAATTTCTCCGGCATAGAAGTGCTCATCAAATTTTTGCTCTAGGTGAAACCAAGTGTGTATAGAATTAGGAGCTAAAGCTGAAAACCAAGAAAACGCAACCCCGGTTAACGACAAAGAGAACAGGCGAACTTTGATATGATCATGATTAGCCTCGCCTAATTGAGCTAGATATTGACTAATATGCTCCCATGTTGATTTGTTATCCACTCCATTAAACTTAGAAAACTCGGGAACTCTATAGCCAGGTGGGTAGGGTTGTAAATCAAAATACTCGGGATAGGGTTTAGTGTCGGTTCTATCTCAGCCTAACCCCGAGCTTGTCATATGCTATCTGGTCCAATTTCCTATTGAATTCTACCACTAAATCGTCCATATTGGCCGATTGACTCGGACCAGGAGCAGAATTGGTCACAGGGCCGGATTGCATCCAAGGAGCCGAATTTGGGTTCGGCATTGACTCGCGACCCGGAAATTGCACCGCTGGTCCCGTCTGACCTGTCGGGTAGGGTGAACTTCGGATCGGAGTCGGACAAGGTAATGCACCAACAATCCGATTTTCCCTGTTCGGGCTCATCGGTTGTGTGTCCGATGTTTGGGCTTGGATGGTGTTTTTCTTAGCCTTCTCATGTTCCAGCACAACATTGTAAACATTATTCGTACCTTGTGAAACATGAAACTGGATCTCGGCTATTTGTTCGGGAGAAAAGATATTGTTACTTATAGCTGGTATGTCGGTGTTGACGTTCAGAGGTGCATATGCCGGTTCCTTGATCGGCGTGGTTATGCCTTGCCGATCTAACTTAAAGCTGGCCAAGTACAACTCTTCATCTTCCCGCTCCCGCTTGAGTCGCAGTGCCTCGAACTCCTCGCTCCTCTTCTTCTTCCACTCATCCAGGCCTTGGCGTTGTGCCTCCGACAAATCCTTGATGGTAGGCTTGATGATGTTGTCGGTAGTGATGTCGGACGGATCTGTAGCCTTAGACCCGGTCATGGTTGTCCGAGTTAGGTTAAAAATCGTCTCCAGCGGAGTCGCCAAAAAGTGTGTTGCGATTAAAACGCGTCACACGAACACGTCCTCGTGTACCCGCGGTGCCGGGGGAGATACTCCGCAACTCGCCCCGCGGGAGACCGACTCAAGGCGCGATATGCAAGACAATGAGCCGGTTCTTTTCGAACCAAACGCCCCAGCACCTCGGGAGGGACCCCGTCAGAGGTGGCCGGCGACGATTGGCTGAGTTTAAGCCGGATTTGACCGCTCTCAACTCGATTGTCGATATTCGTCGAAACTTACGCGAAGTCGCCGAACAACGGAAGCAGGAACAAGGGTTGACGGTGAAAAAGTAGGGTTTGCGTTGATTGTCGATTGTTTGCTTAGCTTTAATCGGCCGTCACCTCCTACATATATATAGCAAGGCGGCTGGACTTTCCCGTACAAGCATTGCACTTCTACAAGGATTACAACTCATAGCACAGGTCGGTTTCTACTTCTATACTAGGTAGGACTCCTAGCCGGCGTCGTGTTGGATTTTGACTGCAAGTGTCGTCTCCAGCTCCTTCTTGGAAAGCCACCTTTTGTTCTCTCCGGGTTGATCCCGAACTCTTTCTGGTACCACCGACCTCTGTCCTGGGCTTGGCAAGCATCAAGTCACCTCGCGTCCGGCATCTCTGGTGCAGCTTGTGGAATCTTCAGGAAGCTTCGAGTTTTAACCTACACCGGGTCCCGAGTAAGCCGGGTTCTGCCTGCCGAGTTAACTCCTGCAGGGTCGTCATCCCAGGTCCTTTCCGAGTCGTCCATCTTCCGAGTGAGCTTGAACCTGTGACCCGGTTTCTGACCAAAACCGGGTTAACTCCCACCGGGTTAGCTTCTGCCGGGTCAGCTTCTGCCGGATCTTCCTTTGAGTGAGCTTGAACCCGGGTCCTGCCAAAAACGGGTGCTAATAGGGGGTTACCCCGACCACTCCATCAAAGTCTTATTGCTTTATTAAGAGATGTTCGAAATTTTATGAATCTCGGATCACATTAGGTTGAGATATGTAACAACGAGCAAGAAAATGTAACATCATGGAACGCCTTTGAATGAACATGATAGTGAACTGATCACCAAGCGCACTGGTTTTATAAATCCCGTGCAACCGCTTATAAACGGTTGCACTGAGAAGGCACGGGATGCCTGCAATCCTCTTGTGTCAATTAGGAATTTTTTTTTAAATGGTAAAATATTTCAGAAACTCCTGAAAAAAAGTGACAACAAACATATCCATGTTTTCTATATATGTGCAAATTTTCGTGATGAAATGATATTTGTGCTGCTCTAGATGAAAAAACAAAATCAGTACTCTGAAAAGATATTTTCAAAATCCCATTTTTGTTGCACAAAGCATCACAAATATTATTTCGACACGAAACTTTGCACGAATGTAGAAAAGTGACATATGCTTCTTGTCCTTTTTTCAGATTTTTTTGAAATGTATAACTATTTAGAGAAATCTTAACAGGCCAGGAGCATGTGAGCTTGGGAGCTATTTCGAATTTTAGACGTATTATCTATATTTATATAAATGTACATGTCCATACAAATATGGTTCATCATAATCTTTCTATGCATGCTAGAGAAAATATCGCGTTCGGAGGAACCTCTAGTTTTCTCGTATTCACTATGTGACGCAAAATCAATAATGTTTTCATATATAATCTAAGAAAGAACTACATTTCAGAAAATGGGACGAACAAGACCCATGTTCTTGTAATTGTACTTACAATATTGGGTGGACTACTTGCAATGACACTGATTGGCTTCTCAATTTGGAGGAAGAAAAGGTCACCCAGAAAAGCAACGCTCTTTGGTAAGTCGGCATGATTTAATAATATATGTGTCTAAGTGTATTATACTTGCAGTCCTCATTGAACTCGAATGGATGCAGTAAATGTAGAGGACATGGAAACTTTTGATTCCATCTTTATGGGTCTGTCCACACTGCGATCAGCAACAAGCAACTTTCACGAAACGCACAAACTTGGCGAAGGAGGATTTGGTGTTGTTTATAAGGTGTGTTGTACTTATTTTTCGTATTACATGTATATGTAGTTGTATATATCCAACCAAACTGCGGATAACCAGTGAAAACTGGCTACCAGAAAATTAAGTGCCAAGGTTTTGTTGTGAAAGTTTTTAGTCCCGTGCATGATCAGGGTGAGCTGCCAGATGGACAAGAAGTAGCAGTGAAGAGGCTTTCTGAGCGCTCAAAACAAGGACTAGGACAAATGAAGAATGAGCTAGCTTTGATCGCTAAGCTGCAGCACAAGAATCTAGTTAGGCTCATTGGTGTTTGCTTGGAAGAAGGCGAGCATTTGCTTGTGTACGAGTACATGCCCAACAAAAGCCTAGATATCATTCTCTTCGGTACTTCTCATCCTTTTGTTCATTTGATTTTTTTTTTAGGAAATTACTGGTCATCTGAACTAAATTTGTTGTCTTTTTTTTACTAGATTCTGAAAAAAGCAAACAACTTGACTGGGGAGCGCGATGCCAAATACTGAATGGAATTGCGCGAGGGCTGCAGTATCTGCACGAACATTCCCAGCCGAAGATAGTTCACAGGGATCTGAAAGCAAGCAATATATTGCTGGATGCAGACATGAGACCCAAGATCTCAGATTTTGGTCTGGCCAAGATCTTTTCGGACGATCAAACCAGAAACGCCACATGCAGCATCATTGGAACACTGTGAGTTCCTCGATCGCTAGCTTGTTGTGCTGCCATGCGCTGAGGGAGTGACTGATAACATCCATGCATCTTGCTGCAGTGGTTACATGTCTCCGGAGTACGCCATGCGCGGGCACTACTCCACGAAGCTAGACGTGTTCAGCTTCGGCGTTCTGGTTCTGGAGATTGTCACGGGGCGAAGGAACAGCTTCGCAGCGAACTCGGAGCATTCCCAGGACCTCTTCGGTCTTGTAAGCACCATCATCGGCACATCTATACTCCGATGTTCCTTGCATTTCTTGTGGCTAGCTGAATCTGAACTGCTTGCAGGTGTGGAAGCACTGGGTGGAGGGAACGATCGCAGAGCTAGTAGACCCCGGATTGGGCAGGCACTATCCCAGAGGTGAGGTTCTGAAATGCATCAACATTGGGCTGCTGTGTGTCCAGCAGAGCCCCACGGACCGGCCATCCATGTCGTCCATCGTTGTCATGCTCGGCAGCGACACTGTCTCTCTCGAAGCTCCCTACAGGCCAGCCTATGTCTTCGACAGGAGCAGGAGCTACTCAGAGACTACTGATCAGCTCATCAGGGAGAATACGTCTTCGCAGCCTCACTCGTCGATCACGGAGCTTGAGCCTAGGTAGGTAAAGAGACTCATGCGCCAAGTTCAGCTTGTAAGTACTGCATATTAGCACTTCAGTAAGGGCAAGTACAATATTTCCCCAAACCGCCAAATAAATACTTGCATGATTTGCAGAAGTGTGTTCCGTGTGCCGTGCTTCATATTCATCAAGGGAAAGTAATGTACACATGGGGATGTTAAAAGAGCTACAGTACTTGGCTCACATAGAAAACCTGCAGAAAAGGTGTATTATTGGTCATAGAATATTCTCAAAAGAGAAGAAGAAAATGGTGTGCCCAACATATATACATGATGTAGAGGTTGTCGCTCGAGCTCCTTGTCCAGGTCGCTGACATAACTATTGGTCAAAGCGTGTGTGACCTCTCGTCTAATAACATGGGTGGAGCCCACCGCGCGACCATGCACATACAATTTTTTCAGTTGCACATAGATAGCAACTGAGATTCTCTAGTTACACATACGTTGTAACTGAGTTAGACCATTGGATTTATGTCGTGATTTGTGTGAACTCGGGAATTGCACAAGGGTTGTTTGTGTGATTTTTCCAGTTGCATAGGGGTGGCAACTAAGATTTTTCCAATTATACATGCGTTGTGACTAAGAAAAATAGCAAGACCGTTGGATTTGCATCGTAATTTGTGCTAACTTGGGAGTTGCACATGGGATGGAACTTAGATTTCACATGGGTTACAACTACGATTTTTCCAATTGCACATGGGTTGCAACTACGATTTATCAGTTGAACATGGGTTGCAACTGAGATTTTTCGGTCCATGAGTTGCAATCAAAATAAAAGGATTGCTGAATTTACACAGTGATTCGTGCTAGCTCTAGAGTTGCACATGGGTTGCAATGGTGATTTTCCCAGTTTCATATGGTTCACAACTTTGATTTTTTCATTGGTAATATGTTGGTAAAAACTTAAATGTGTATTTGTAACTGTAAAGGTGGAAATGCTATTCATTTGGTAATAATTTTATTTTGATCCTTGTCTAGGCCTTACTCCTGGTATTTGAAGGGAGAAATTTCTTAGCTCTTTCTTGTAACATATATTCCGAAATAAAACAATCATTATTGAGTTTGCTTTTTGGTATTAGTTATTTTGAATTATTATTTTGAGAAAAGACATCTGAAGTCATCTTATATCTGATATTTATCAAGGAAAACACAACCGATACAAAGGAGATTCAACTCAACGCAACACGGCCAATAGAAAACAAAAATACAATAAAAAAACATCTTGGTCGTTTTCTTTCTTCGATTGTTATTTTGGGTACATATGCCTTCAACATAGATGTTAGCGTGTGTTGTTTCATGGTGAACTTAGACTACCCGTTTGGGAGGAAAGCCCAACAACGACCTCAATCCTACAAACAGTAGAGGTTGTATAGCAAAATCACATAGCAAAGAACAACCAGTTCCTCAAAAGAAAAATACAACACCGAAATAATAGGCCAATGAAAACATAGAAGAGACAAGGATCACAATTCAACAAGAGAGTTTGCAGTAGTCGATTGAGAGCAGATTAGTTCTCAGATAGTCAGTAGTCGTTCCCTATTTTTTTCGAAGAAATTATTCGCACTATATTCAATAGGAAATTTTGCGTCCTCAAACCTTTTGGGAAGAATATTTTGTTTACTTGTGACGGAATCAAACAAACCAAAATAACGCATGATTCGATTGGACTGACATGACAATCATTATTTTTTATTCTGGGTTTTTTAGAATTAAGTATATGAATAAAAAATGTCCAGATCAAATAATATGGCACCAACATAAAGTAGCCAAGGCGCCACACATGGAGCCTCATGATTCAACGGCTACTGATTCGCTTGCACTTCCAACTATGTATCGGTTGACGCAACCTGTCGCTCAAAGATGAGCCCCTGGGCTTTTTTACATTTTGTTTGCGAAACATACACTAGTGGAAAACGGGGCAGTAGTCCCGGTTCCAGACGGCCTCTAGTCCCGGCTGGGCAACCCGGACTACCAAATCGGGACTAGAGCCCCCCCCCCCCCCCTATAGTCCCGGTTGGCTACGAACCGGGATTAGAGTGCCTCCCACGTGGCCACGGGCGAGCCCGCGGGCTGGATGTCTTTAGTCCCGGTCCGTGTTACGGACCGGGACTACCGTTAGGCCTTTTTTTTTTCTTTTATAATTTTTTTCAGAATTGCACGGACCGGGTGTCGTGTACTGTGTTTAGTGCCGGGGTTTTGGTCTTCCCTACTTGGCTATTGCTGAAAAAGGAACACCGGAGTGCTAACCGTCGGGTAGATGAGGTGCCGCCAAACTTGACAAATGGTGGAGAAAATAGGGGCCGAACTCGTGGTTGGGAGGAGCAAGGGTTAAGAAAATGGAGATGAACCCGGAGCTAAAAAATGGCCATGGCCTGGCCACGGCCGGGTCGGGGGGTGGAAGATGATATAGAATATATTTAGTCCCGGTCCGTAACAAGGACCGGTACTAAAGTCCCTCCATTAGTCCCGGTCTGTAAATAGAACCGGGACAGTGCATTGTCCGGGCTGGTCCCACCTCTGTCGCCTCCTCCCGCATCCCTTTGTCACCGGTTCGTAACACGAACCGGGACGGTAGGTCCCCTACGAACCGGGACTGGTCCTGGCGGGCGCACTGGGACCAATGACCGGGACTAGTGCCACGATTGGTACCGGTCCGTAAGGGAACCGGGACGGAAGGGCCAAACCGAAGCCCCTGTTTCCACTAGTGATAGTACAATGTAGATGTTTACATACACTCACACTTATGAATGCATGCACGCATACCCTCATCTTATGAGCATCTTCGAGATACTGAGCCGGCAGGTATGAGTCTTGAAATTGACGAAGTTACTCAGACGCCTCGCTATCGACGGGAACCTCGCTTCTCACTGAAGAATATTTCGCATAAATGAGAACATCAATATCTAACCTGCGATTTGAACTCTGATAGGCTAGAGGTACAACCACCTTCTAACCATCCAACCGCATGTTTGTTCTCCATAGTCTTTTTTACTCCATGGTGTGTTGCCTTTCCTTTCCAATCTACGGCTCCAAAGAGAATTTTCTACTCTTTTACAACGAATACTTAGGTACTCTTATGTCTTGTTCAATTGCGTCACAAGAAAACAGTGACAGACATAAAATAAACGGACATGATCACAGAGGATAAAAAATGCAGATAACAAACATAGATGCTCACGTGTGAGCTATTCCGATGCATGTGTGGCAGGCCACACACGGAACCTCGTGATTAAACCGCTACATATTCGTTACACTTCAATTTTATGCATGGATACTTATACATACAAATGACACCATTTTATTGGTTATTATACTTACCATTGCAGTTTTTCATCATGTAAACCACATATTACTAGAGTAATTTTTGAGTGCTACTTGAAATATCCCACACAAGGATTTCAAACCTAGGGACTATCTCAGCAATTTGACTTGGAATGGACCGAATCAAAGATAGCATGTGCCATGTTATATATTCCTCTCAACCACCCTCACAGTGAAACTGAGTCCAACTACGGACGTTTCAACCAAGAAGATGTCAACGATTCAGCACTAGCTAGTTAAGTAGGATACTACGTGTGTTCCAATTGACACTCTAGGTGTTATTTTATGGTTATCCAAATCCGGTTCTATAAGTGAGAAGGCTAACGACGGAGCGAAGCGAGGCTGAGTACATGGCTATTGCTGAAGTATGCAAAGAATATGTTTGGTTGAAAGGTCTGTTTGCTGAGCTTTGTGAAGATGATACTTGCATTAACCTGTTTTGTGACAGTCAAAGTGCCATTTACCTTACTAAGGATAAGATGTTTCATGAGAGAACAAAGCACATTGATGTCAAATACCATTATGTGCGTGATGTTGTTGCACAAGGTAAGCTGAAGGTATGCAAGATAAGTACTCATGATAATCCTGCTGATATGATGACAAAGCCAGTTCTTGTTGCTAAGTTTGAGCTTTGCTCGAGCTTAGTTGGTATAACTGTTTAGCCCAAGAGGATAGTTGGCGCCGAAAGTGTTTTCTTTGATGTTTCAGGGGTGAATGATTGTTGATGCTACAAGATGGAATTTGTCTTAAGGTGGAGTGTTATTTTATGGTGATCCAAATCCGGTGTTTGAGATGAAGGATCTTGGTCCTGCTAAGAAAATTCTAGGTATGGAAATTTCAAGAGTCAAAAAATCTAGATTGCGATTACTTAGTAAGGAGAATTACATTAAGAAAGTTGAAAGAGCATGGTTGCCCCCATGTGTTGTTTTGGTAATTAATGACAATCTCTATGGACTAATGTGTGCTTTGAGTTATATTTGTAGTGTTGGTCCATAAGGAATGCTTGAACTCCATATGTTGGAGTCAAGGCTAAAAGAAGAAGATTATATGTTGATCAAGGCTAAGTGCAAGTTGATCAACATACAAGATAAGCGCATCTGAAGGTATGCGAAGAAGAAGATTATATGTTGATCAAGGCTAAGTGCAAGTTGATCAACATACAAGATAAGGGCATGTGAAGATATGCGAAAGAGTGTCTCTCCCATATTAGTGTATGGGGATGCAATATGCGAGTCTTCACCGAGCGGAGCACAATCAAGAAAGGTGATCCACTTGAGAGTAGATCAAGATCGTCATCATCTAGCTCAAGTGGAATGCGCAAGGAAAAGTTATGATCTTGATAGGGTTTCTATTTTACCGGTCTTGTGGTGTAGTTGGGAGACCGGGTTTTAGGATAGGTAACCGTACTATCAAGAGGGGCTCTCAAGTGACCATTAGCGTATCGTTCGAAGAGAGCTCAAACCTTTGCATTGGCATCATCTTTATTGGTTCCTATTTGGCTCTTATCATGGTGTGATATTGGTGCTTATCGTGCTTGTCATGACAAGGCCAAGGTCACCAAAAACGATTTTCATATGTGTCTCCTATTGAGTTTTCGGTGTTGGAGATTTTGCCGGTCCATCTATGCGGAAGGTTTCACTCTTCCATTAGTAGCAAAATATCCCTTGCTTGGTTTCAATATTCTCACTTGTCATTCGGACTTCATTTGCAAATGATATGGTTTTCTGGTTGTCAATAGAAAGGTTTTACCTTTCATCTTTTGTTTACCATATCCTATTGAACAATGATGTTTCTATGCAAAATATTGTAGAGCTCGTTGTGACGATTCCAACGAGTCCAAGATTATCGGAAACAGAGTTCGTATCTGGAAGTTATTGCGTTTTCGGTGTCGAACATTCTTAGACAGAAAATTAGAAGGCATCGAAGCAGGCTGGCCGGCCCCCTGGCCGGCCCAGGCCGGGCGGCTCTGGGGGGTGGCCGGCCCCCTGGCCGGCCCAGGCCGGGCTCCAGGCCGGGAGGCTCTAGGGGGTGGCCGGCCCCCTGGCCGGCCCCCTGGTTGTCCCTGCGTGCAGGTCTTGACCGGCCCCCCGGCCGGCCTAGGCCGGCCACCAGGGCGGCCACCCTGCAGTCTCCAATGGCTCCATTTTGGAGCCTCCTATTTAAGGGATTTCTTCCCCAAATAAACTCTAACCTTTTTGCCAACCTCTTGAGCTATTTTCTCCCCTCCATTGTTGACCTTCTCAAGCTTGGCTTTCTCTCAATCCCTCCAATAGTTCTTGCTAGTTTTTGAGGAAAAAGAGAGAGGAGATCTAGATCCTTGTTTCCACCGTTTGATTTCTCCTCTAAGTGAGGGGAAATCTTTGGATCTAGATCTTTGGAGTTTCTTGGTGTTTCTCCTTTGTTCTTCCTCTCAAATCCCTCCCAATCATTAGTTGCTTTGGTTGGATTCGGGTTGGAAGAACTTGACCACTTAGTGTGTTCTTGCCTTTGCATCGGTTGCATCGGTTTGAGTCCTCTATGGGGATTCGTTGAGTGAAGTTGAGAAGCTTATTACTCTTGGGTGCTTTGGTGCCCTAGAGCTTGTTCCTCTAGGGCACGTTGGTACCCTAGACGGTTGTTGATATCTCGGAGTCTTGGTGGCTCACGGGATTTGTTGGGAGCCTCCAATTAGGTTGTGGAGTGTGGCTCAACCTTGTTGGTCTCGAAGCTTTGGTAGCTACGAAGACATTGCCGGGAGCCACCAATTGAGTTGTGGTGTGTGCCCCGGCCTTGAAGCATCAAGTCTTGGCGGCTCGGTGCATTTGGTGAAGACCCTCCAACTTGTGGAGTGTGCTTCATCCTTGTAAAGGTTCTAGTTGTCAACCTCAACGACAACATAGTGACAAGTGCCTCGCCACATTGGTGGTAAGATATAACGGAGATACGGTGTGCCATATCAAGGCTACTCGGTGTTTCACATTGGTGAACACCGCGCCGCTCCAATGGAGATTAGCTTCCATTGGGAGTGAACTTCGGGATAAATCATCGTCTCCAAGTGCCTCGGTATTCCTATACCCGAGCTTCTTACTTATGCTACTTACTTTGTGATAGCCATTGAGCTTGAAGTTATATATCTTGATATCACCTAGTCAATTATATTGCTTAGCATAAGTTGTTGGTGCACATAGGTAAACCTAGCTAGTTTAGGTTTTGGCTTGATAAATTAAACGTTAGTTTTATTCCGCATTTATTCAAGCCTTAACCGTAATAATTTTAAATCGCCTATTCACCCCCCCCCCCTCTAGGCGACATCCGTGTCCTTTCAATTGGTATTAGAGCGGGTTCTCTCTTTATAAGGCTTCACGGCCTAGAGAGTAAAGATGTCGTCTAGTGGTTTTGTGCACAAATGCCTCTTTAATATTCGATGGCACTAATTATGATGATTGGAGAAATCGCATGCTAAATTATTTTAGAGACATTAATCCATATATAGAGAAAATTTTAGATATGGGTTTTTCTCCTCCAAAGGATCCGAAAATATTATCTTTAGAGGATGAGAAAAATTCTTATCTAGATGCTCAAGCTTCTAAAGTGGTTTTCATGTCTTTGAGAAATGCAGTTGCTTTGTCGATCTTTCCTTATCGGAATGCTCATGAGCTATGGACCAAGCTTCAAGACAATTATGGTGTGTCCATTGATAGTGAGAATGATTGTTCTCCCTCCACCTCCGGGCGTGATGAGTTCTCAACTTCTTCTACCTCACCTACATGTGGCAAGCCACAGAATAATGCAATGGTGAGTAGGGATAAATTTCGCAATAATGATAGTGAGCTACTTATAGATGATATTTCATCTCTATCTTATTGCAATGATTTATCTTTGGACTTAAACACATCTAGCACTATAAATGTTTCACATGCTTGTGTTGATAGTCCTTGCTTATCTTCTAAATCGTCAAGTAATGATGATCATGACAATAATAATGATGATGAAGAAGATAATGCTTACTTTAGTAAGAAAGGTCTAATGGTTCTTAATGCTCTTTCAAAGAATGAAAATGCTTGTGAGAACCTCCATGAAATCATGAGCACCCTTGTTGAGCGAGGGCTTACTATTGAAAATTTGGAAGCTCGTGAAGATGAAAGTCTTAGCCGCGAACATGATTATGCAAACACGATTGCGGATCTTGAGGAAGCTCTTGAAGAGGAACAAACCACCAAGAAATCTCTTGAGAAGACATTTACTCTAGAGTTATCTAAAGTAAATGAAACCCATGATAGAGCTCTCAAGGTGGCTAATGATTTTAAAATAAAAAATGATGAGCTTGTTGTTGAAATTGTTAGACTCCTTGAGGCTAATGAGAAATTTGAAAAGGATGTCAATTCCTTGGAAGATTCTCTTGCACATCTCACTAAGTCCCATGATCAACTCCAAGCTCAATTGCTAAAAGAGCTTCCTACTTGTTCTCCCATCGCTATTAATGTTGATGCTTGTGCTACTAACTCTATTTCTTGTGAAGCATCCATTTTAAAGGAGAATATTGATCTAAGGGCTCAACTTAAATTGCTAACTAGCAATTATGAGATATTGGAAGAAAGCCATGAGAAGCTCTCGAGCTCTCATGAAGATCTTCTAGTATCCCATGATAAGCTAAAGTTAGCTCATGAGGCTATCGCTACCAAGGTAATATCTAGTGAGCATCATGTGGACAATGGCACAACTTCTACTAAAAATGCTATAATGACATGTGCTAGTCCTTGTAATTCTTCATCTCACACTAGTGGTAAATCATATGTTGAATTACATTTTGTGCCTAGTTGCTCTAACAATGAAGCCTCAACTTCCACTAGTACTTGTGTAGCTACTAACCTTGTAGGGAAGACTAAAGAGCACAAGGCACAAGCCACTTCTTTGAAGAAAGATGTGGAGAAGCGTCATAAAGGGAAGGCCACACTTGACAACATGTTGAGTGTGCAAAAATCCCCCAATGACAAGAGTGGACTTGGATTCAACTCCAACATCAAGAACAAGTCCAAGAGTAGCAATAAGAAGGGCCAAGAACAAGTCAATCATTCGGCCAAGATTATTTGCTTCAAGTGTAAAGTTGAAGGGCACCATGTTAGGGATTGCCCAATGAAGAAGAAGCCTCTTAGTGAGAAGCAACTAGGGAAGCGGCCTATTGTTCAATCTCATGCTCAACCTCGGGTTTAACAAGGGCCACCTCCCAAGAAGACTCAAGTCATTGCTGCTCAAGTTGAGGAGCCTATTAAGAAGAAAGAAAAGAGTCGATATTGCTACTTATGCCGTGGGAAGGGCCACTTGGCTTCTTCATGCACTAATGGTACTCTATCCAACCCCATAATAATTGATGATGTTTATTCTCTTAGGAAGGATAGGGTTGGCAATGTGTTTGCCAAATATGTGGGGACTCAAAGTGGTGTCAAGAAAAGAACCATTTGGTTTGCCAAGCCTATTGTGACTAACCTCTTAGGACCCAACTTGGTTGGGGACCAACAAGCTCAAACTTGATCAATAGGTTGTGATGGAGGATATTGGATACTTGGCTATCTTTGAAGAATTAAGGGATCTTCTTGATTATTATTTCCACAATCCAAGTCATTTGGATTATATTGTCATATCTCATATCCTATGTTCCTCCTTGTGGTAACTTGTATTTAAATTGTATATACATTGAAAGTTGCTTGCTCCCTTGCATGTGTTAGTTTTGTTCCTAGCATGTGCTTGTATATGTTGTGCTTATTACTTATCTTGAGCAATCAAGTTTGTGTATGTTAATGTGCGCTCCATATATGTGTAAACTTTGTGTTGAGTCTTTATTGGATCTTGTGTTGATTTCAATTGGCTCTTTTGAGAGATTAATGGACTATCCCATTTTGGGGGAGTGATATGCTTTGTGCACCTCACAATCCTAAAAATGTGTGTACATGAGGCACACCACCTAGTATTGATATTTCAATATTATCTAGTTACTATGTGGTATGTCATGTTCATGAGAAATTCAAATTCTACAATGTCCATTAACTTCTCTTGTTAGTTCTATTTGCCTCTTGCTTAGATAAAATGAATTATCACATTATGGGGGAGTAATAAGCTATGTGCATATTACAATCCTACAAAATGTGAACATTTGAGGTTTGCCACTTAGATTTGATATTGTAAATTATCTTATTCCTATGTGGCATGTTTGCTCAAACAAGTTCCAATTCTTTTTGGTTACCCTTTGGCTCTTGTTTGTGTGAGTTTGCTTGGTATGGTTTCTCTCTAATATGCATTCCTATAAATTATTTGAGAAGCCATTTGTTCCATATTATTCTAACCATGTCCTTGCCGGTTGGTTTGAATAGTTGGAACTACCAACAAACCTTATTAAAATATGGTGTTTTATTTCTTATCTCTTGCCATATGTTTTATCTTGTGAGGATATTCTTGGATACCTCTATCACCGGGAAAATAATTCCAAATGGTCATTGTCCTTGGACAATCCATATTTATGTTTGTGATAGAATATTTTTGATTATCCTTAATTTGGCATTGGCTTTTATTTGCCCCATCTCTTGCCAAAATATTTATTTTGACTCCCATTGCCTTCCTTGCCTCTTGCATGGATCCTAATTTTCAATTGGTAGTGTTTAGTGTTGTAAATAAAATATGAAGAGTAATGATCCCTTGTGCGTGCATTTTGTATTCAAATGCAAATATCAAAAATAATGCATGAATCTTGGGGGAGCATTCCTTTTATTTAGAACACTATCCTATCTATCAATATTTGATCCTTTCAATTGGCATTTGATTTCTATCGTATGTGTTTATGGAAGACAAATATTTTTCTCTTGATGCCTTGTGCCATCATAAAAAGTGTAGAGGGTGTTTGGTTTATTTGGTGTAACCTTGCTCTCTCTTGGAGTCTTGCTTTCTCATTTCTTGTTTTATGTTTATCCTATAGAATGAGAAAACCCTTTGAGCATATCTCTTTCTTTTATCTTATATGCTCATTGGCCTTGCCTAGGTACCTTCAATTGGTATTAATTGGAATTTAATATCTCCTCCATAGATATTTGTTTCAATTGATATTTATTGTGGGAATTTTGATACCTTATTACTTTATTTTACTTTACTTGATTCCGGTCAAGTATTATCCTCTTCTTGGTATCTTTTCTCCTATTTGGTATCTTATTTTTCAATTGGTGTATTATCTCTCATGTGTTGTTTGATTTGATTCCTTTTGATATCACACTTCATGTGTTGATGTGTTTTGGAATCAATCATATGTTGATTTGATTTTTCCTCAATCATGTGTTGATTTGGATTTTTGATATAATTAGGACAACCTTTTTGTGTCACACTTTGGTGTGCTCTCTTCTTGGTTTACTTAGTGTTTTGTCCAAATTGTATCTCGTTTGGTTCTTAAAAGACTTTGTATGTATATCCTTTAACATATATATTATTTGGCATGCTTGTCTTTTTTGATCCAATATATAGGGGATACTCCACCCAATCCTAAATCGGCTAAGATGTGCATGAAATTCAATTTCATATCTATATGCACATATTTATGTGGAGTGTTTCCTATGTATTGTAGTGTATCTAACTACTATGGAACCCAATGAGTTTGGGAACCATATTGTACTTGAATTGTGTTTTAGGTACAATTGAGAAGCGTTGGATGCTTGCCTCATTCATAATGAAGGTGTTCTCACCATGTGACTATTGGAGTCAGGCTTTGATGATAAACAAAATTCTCATCTTCATCATCACCAATGCTATATCGGTAACAAGTATCTATCTCATGCATATCCTTCTTGTATTCAACCTTGTGAAGGTTGCCTCTTGGCATGAAAGCTTTAATGTGCAATTGTTGTGGTTTTGCTTATTTCCTTCACTTGGTATATCTTTGTGATATTTGTGATGAAATTGCAAAAATATTTCCTTCAATTGGTATTGTTTCTTTGTGATACTTGTTGCCTATCTCAAAGCATTTCCACTATCTCTTGTTCCCTTAGTGATATGTGTGATGCATTTGATGTGTTTGAAGTTCATTTATATACAATGAGATAGATTTGAGCTATGTGCTATGCTTTTAAGCAATAATCTCTTTTTGTATATTCATGACTTCCTCTTGGTTACCGTGGTCTCCCTTTCTTTGACCAGTTTAAATGTGCAAGTTTCTTTGTCGATGAATATCATTAATGATTTGTCTACTTAGAAACCTATACATATGAGAGAGGTCACCTTTTATTTGGTATCCTATTTTCTTTCAAGCCACCTTGTCTTTTATCTATAATTCTTTGGTGGCTCCAAGTTTTCTTGTGAGTGCTTGTTTTATTTCTATTCGCATCTTTGCGCACTCACATTTTATTGAAGATCCTTCTCTTCATGCTTATCACGGTGAGTATGTTGATTTTGTTGGCTAAATGTTCTCACTAGCTCTTGGTTTTTTCGATTGGTTTTAATTTCCAATTGGTATCCTTGAGCTTGTGAACATATTATTTTTGAAAATCTTCTTTGTAAGTTGTGTGTGTCAATACTTGATATATAAATTATCTCCATTAGGTTAAGACTATGTGTCTTATCAAATTAATTGTCTTGTCACACACACATACTCTTGGTTGGGCCTTTCTTGATAATTGCTTTTAATTGGTATCTCCTTATGGCTAATCCACATCTTTGGTGCAAGTGCTTTGTTTTGCTTTAATTTTTACATCCTTGCACTTGGTGAGTGTTCTAGATGATTTTGGGGGAGTGAGGATTCTATATTTGTGCACTCCTCAATAGTGCATGAACATTGGGGAGCTTCTCTATTTTTATTTAGAACTCTCGTTTAGGATCTTCTCGATTGCTTTTCTCCTTTGTGGAGATGTTTAGAATGATTTCATCCTTTTGCAATCTTTGGATCCTCAATATAGTTTGATTTCCTCTATTATTCGTCAATGGATATGTGCATTTGATTTCAATCATATCTTGAGAAATGCATACCTTGTGGAGGAACTCATATTATATTGGCCTTCTAAATTTTTCTTCCCATTTCGGCAATCGATGCCAATGGGGGAGAAGTTTTAGAGGGTTTAAGGGAATTTTGTTTTATGCTTTCGTTTGGTTCTTAAGCATTTGCCTCTCATGCTCATTCATCCTTGTCTTGCAAGGTTGCTTAATTCATTATATAAACCCTCTAAAAAGGGATTGCATCAATTACCAAAATGGGGGAGATTGAAAGAGCATGGTTGCCCCCATGTGTTGTTTTGGTAATTAATGACAATCTCTATGGACTAATGTGTGCTTTGAGTTATATTTGTAGTGTTGGTCCATAAGGAATGCTTGAACTCCATATGTTAGAGTCAAGGCTAAAAGAAGAAGATTATATGTTGATCAAGGCTAAGTGCAAGTTGATCAACATACAAGATAAGCGCATGTGAAGGTATGCGAAGAAGAAGATTATATGTTGATCAGGGCTAAGTGCAAGTTGATCAACATATAAGATAAGGGAATGTGAAGATATGCGAAAGAGTGTCTCTCCCATATTAGTGTATGGGGGAGCAATATGCGAGTCTTCACCGAGCGGAGCACAATCAAGAAAGGTGATCCACTTGAGAGTAGATCAAGATCGTCATCATCTAGCTCAAGTGGAATGCGCAAGGAAAAGGTATGATCTTGATAGGGTTTCTATTTTACCGGTCTCGCGGTGTAGTTGGGAGACCGGGTTTAGGATAGGTAACCGTACTATCAAGAGGGGCTCTCAAGTGAGCTTTAGCGTATCGGACGTAGAGAGCTCAAACCATTGCATCCTTGGCATCATCTTTATTGGTTCCTATTTGGCTCTTATCGTGGTGTGATATTGGTGCTTGTCGTGCTTGTCATGACAAGGCCAAGGTCACCGAAAACGGTTTTCATATGTGTCTCCTATTGAGTTTTCGGTTTTGGAGAATTTGCCGGTCAATCTATGCGGAAGGTTTCACTCTTCCATTAGTAGCAAAATCTCCCTTGCTTTGTCTCAATATTCTCACTTGTTATTGGGTAGCATTTGTCGTCCTCTTTCCAACAGAAGTGGTTTCATGTCATTCGGACTTCATTTGCAAATGATATGGTTTTCCGGTTGTCAATAGAAAGGTTTTACCTTTCATCTTTTGGTTTTACCATATCCTATTGAACAATGATGTTTCTATGAAAAATATTGTAGAGCTCGTTGTGACGATTCCAACGAGTCCAAGATTATCGGAAACGGAGTTCGTATGTGGAAGTTATTGCGTTTTTGGTGTCGAACATTCTTAGACAGAAAATTAGAAGGCATCGAAGCAGGCTGGCCGGCCCCCTGGCCAGCCCAGGCCGGGCGGCTCTGGGGGGGTGGCCAGCCCCCTGGCCGGCCCAGGCCGGCCTCCCTGGTTGCCCCTGCGTGCAGATCTTGGCCGGCCACCTTGTAGTCTCCAACGGCTCCATTTTGGAGCCTCCTATTTAAGGGGTTTCTTCCCCAAATAAACTCTAACCTTTTTGCCAACCTCTTGAGCTATTTTCTCCCCTCCATTGTTGACCTTCTCAAGCTTGGCTTTCTCTCAATCCCTCCAATAGTTCTTGCTAGTTTTTGAGGAAAAAGAGAGAGGAGATCTAGATCCTTGTTTCCACCATTTGATTTCTCCTCTAAGTGAGGGGAACTCTTTGGATCTAGATCTTTGGAGTTTCTTGGTGTTTCTCCTTTGTTCTTTCTCTCAAATCCCTCCCAAGCATTAGTTGCTTTGGTTGGATTCGGGTTGGAAGAACTTGACCACTTAGTGTGTTCTTGCCTTTGCATCGGTTGCATCGGTTTGAGTCCTCTACGGGGATTCGTTGAGTGAAGTTGAGAAGCTTATTACTCTTGGGTGCTTTGGTGCCCTAGAGCTTGTTCCTCTAGGGCACGTTGGTACCCTAGACGGTTGTTGATATCTCGGAGTCTTGGTGGCTCACGGGATTTGTTGGGAGCCTCTAATTAGGTTGTGGAGTGTGGCTCAACCTTGTTGGTCTCGAAGATTTGGTAGATACGAAGACATTGCCGGGAGCCACCAATTGAGTTGTGGTGTGTGCCCTGGCCTTGAAGCATCAAGTCTTGGCGGCTCGGTGCATTTGGTGAAGACCCTCCAACTTGTGGAGTGTGCTTCATCCTTGTAAAGGTTCTAGTTGTCAGCCTCAACGACAACATAGTGACAAGTGCCTCGCCACAACGGTGGTAAGACACAACGGAGATACGGTGTGCCATATCAAGGCTACTTGGTGTTTCACATTGGTGAACACCGCGCCGCTCCAACGGAGATTAGCTTCCATTGGGAAGTGAACTTCGGGATAAATCATCGTCTCCAAATGCCTCGGTATTCCTATATCCGAGCTTCTTACTTATGCTACTTACTTTGTGATAGCCATTGAGCTTGAAGTTATATATCTTGCTATCACCTAGTCGATTATATTGCTTAGCATAAGTTGTTGGTGCACATAGGTAAACCTAGCTAGTTTAGGTTTTGGCTTGATAAATTAAACGTTAGTTTTATTCCGCATTTATTCAAGCCTTAACCGCAATAATTTTAAATCGCCTATTCACCCCCCCCCCCCCTCTAGGAGACATCCGTGTCCTTTCAAAAGTTTTTCATCGTTTTAACATGCATGATGCAAAGTTTGTTAGTACGCCTATTGCTTCTAGTTCAAAACACTAGTGACGGGCACATAAAAGTGACCATCACTAATATTTATTTGTGAGGCTGGCTGAAATAGAAAATTATTTAGCGACGGACATCTATAAATCCCTGTCACTGATAACAATGCGATCAATGAAGGGGTTATAAAAGTGGCTGTCACTAAAAATTTTTTATGGAGACCGGCTGAAAGGCAATTGATGAAAGAAAAGTCATGTTTGTGATCAATCACCGGCCAATCTGATGACAGGAACTGATTCCACACGGATCGCCATCTCAACCGTCCATGAACCCAACCATCCAATGCACCTGGATCGAACGCGGTTGCACTTGGCGAGTCTCTCGCTCACCGCCGCGGCGCCGCATCTCTCCTCTCCCTCGATGGCTCGATCCCCTTTCTCCTCATGACACGCACAAATCGATCCCCTTTCTCCTCCCCATCTCGCTCTGTCTACTTCCAATGGGAGAGCTATGGCGGCGCCAGATCGAGCTGCGCCGGTGACGGGAGCCATGGATGGCCGCCCCTTTCCCTGCGCCACCCATGGATGGCGGCGGCTCGCTCGCTAGACGTTGCCCCTACACCATTGTGTCCGTGCGTCGGGAGCTCTCCGGCGGGCTGCTCATGTCCGGCTCCCTCCTGCCGGTGCCCGCCTCCAGATGCGCAAGGTATATGGCATGTGCCCCCAACCAACGGTACAATTCCTTTTCTCCCCAATAATCTAAAAATCAATCATTTACTTGAGCAGCCGGAGGAGGAGTCGACAGATCTAGGCATTCCTCCTCATCAAGGTCCTATTCCTCGATCCCATCTCGTGTTTATCTCAAGCTGCTGTAGCGTTTGATTGGATTACTCTCGCAGGGCAATTGGTGCTAGAATCTCTGCTGACCAGGAAAATCAAGATGAGGTTGCTCTCAAGAAATCCTGAAAAGGCAGTGACATTATTTGGCAAGCAAGATGAGAGTGTTTTGCAGGTAATCTTACATCAAGAGTTTCGAATTCTATTTTAATCAGAGTGTGACTTCTGCTCATATATATGAGTACCTTTTGCATGGCAGGTTTATGAAGCAGACTCAAGAAATATTGATACTTTCAATCTAGAAATGTTTGAGGTTGCTCTCTTCTGTTTCGTAGTCTTCTGAAGCTGATTGCACCTAAGTGGTGCCGGTGCTGGAGCCTGCAGCCATGAAAGAACTCGAACTTCAGACTCAAGAGGTGAAATTATCTTCCCCTACATGTAGCCTTTCAGTCAACAGTTTATTGCTGCAAGTAGTGTATCCAAGATTGTTTAAGATCATCAATAGATGTGTGTAGTTATACAGGATGTAGACGCTCAATGACATAGGCACACCATTTTGATTCTGAACTGACTATGTATTTATGATTTCACATCTTATGACTTAATTCTTCTAAAATCTGTTGATATATCAGGTGCACTATTGTTAGAGGTTTCATATGAATACGCAACTGTGTATCCATTGTTGCACCATTTAACTATTGTTTATATATCATACATGTATGTTTCTTTGTGGTTAACTGATGAAGTGACGAGACAAAATACTTATATATGGATTATCCAAAATACTTTCTACGTGGTTTACTGATGAGTATATGCTAAGACCATAGCGACCACATCTTCTGCTCATACCTACTATTATTAAAAGTTTGGTGGTTTACAATTTAGGTTGTGATGCTTATTATCTGATTTCCTTTGACATTTTTCTTGTGGCAAAACGAATGGATTCGAGTTATATTTAGAAGTATTTCTTACCATGGTGTTTCTTTGTGTAGCTTAATGCCTTCATAAGTATACTAGGAAGAGGGCTGGAGGGGCGTCAGCCAAGGTAAACAGATCTATTATGTATTACCGTGTGTGATTATTTTAGAATGTGTAGTCGAAACGGAGTAGCCCCAAGGTGATGTACCATCGTACTAAGGCTTGGTTGTCTTTTTGACAAAAGGAGATAAAAAACTCATTGTGTGTGTGACCAGTAGACTTTATAATTCTTTGATACGTGTTGTGGTTTCTGTTTTTTTATACAGTTTCGTATATAATTACCATGTGCTTCACTATCCATACTATCGTTTCAGTCTAAGCTAGCTATACTTTTTCTACTTCAAAGAGAATCCTAATATAAATGACCACAACTCTGCATCTCTTGATATTTTTGTTTAACAGATAAGTCATACGACATGCTTTCCTCAAGTACCTTTGATTTTTTTTTCAGGATCTACGATTGTGAGTAGGATGGAGCTGATGAGTCCTTGGGAGCACGTGGTGGAAGCTTTGCCGTTTTTCACAAGAGTTGGACTTTTATATCTGAGGTGTTGTTTGTTCTCAAATGACAGCAAATTGTTGTGGATATTGTGCTATCTATGTTAATGCAAATTTGTAGTACTTATGATCGTATTTTTCGTTACCTATGAGTATCTGTAATCATACTGTGTTATCAATGTGCAAATGCAATATAATTTTTATTTGATTTTTTTTCTTTTCTAAAATATATACCAGTGACAGGCAAACTACCAAGCTAGCAAAGGAACTGTCGCTGCTAAGATCATACTACTGAACCGTGAAAACTGACTCGTCACTGGTAATAGGTTACCAGTGACTAGTTATCAGTGACGGGCAAGGCCTTTTGGGCCTATCACTGGTTGTTGAAACATTAACAAAAGTAGTAGCATCACAAATGTAGCAAACCATGGAGGAGTAATGGTGTTGTCCTTGTCGAGCACAATAGAAGAGGTGGTTCTGGCAGGTTTGTTTGATGCTTGCTGATGATTTCATAAATTATGAGACATGCCTTGATGGAGTAGTACTAATTGCATGTGCAAGAACTTTTCATATATTCATGCTCATGTAAAATGCGTTTGGAGGCTTGCAGCACTTGACTCCATCAACACTACTTCATAGGTCAAAACTTGTAGGTCCCCTCACACATCATCCCGGGTGCAACATTGTAGCTAACTTCTTCTCTCTTTCTCCTTGCATCACGCACCTGCTATAGTTGCACTAAAGCATATACTTTGCTCCAAGTGATCTTCTACCTATGTCATGTGCTCCTTAATTTCATAGTTAATCTCTCTCCCCTCACCTTAATATACATCTCACGCATGGTGTTGATTCTCCCTTGTAAAGGTCTCCTGGAAACATGAAGAAGAGTGCAAATTAGAAGGTCGGGGCCTCATGGATGGGCTCTTGTTTCTCTGTAAGGGGGGGGGGACCGTTTTGAACCCTGGGCATGGGAGAGACAGGGAGAGGAAGAGTCAGTTGATTCCTTAAATTATGTACGAACAAGAATTCTGGTAGCTATGTACCTAGAGCGCAAAGGTGTCAAACAAAGCATTTCTACTCCCAGTGATGACTACTTACATGCACCCATCACTCAGCCCGCCGTTGTTGCGGAGAACTATGAAATTAAGCCTAAGCTTTTGAACTTGATTCCACATAACCAATTTAGCTGTTTAGCTTCTGAGGATATGTAGGTATGCACTTGAATACTTTTACTGAATTATGTGATATGATGCGTATTAAAGATGTTGATCTAAGTGTAGTTAAGCTAAGACTATTCCCTTTTTCACTCAGATGGAAGGCAAAAGAATGATTATTAGCATAGCCAAAAGGCACAATTATATCTTGGGAGAACTGTTCCAACATTTTCATGACTAAATATTTCCCACCTGCTAAGACTATGCAGTTACGTTCTGTCATTACAGGATTTAGGCAGGAAGAACGCGAGCAACTAGCGCTTGCATGGGAACGTATGAAGGATTCTGTTAGGAATTGTCCTAACCATGGAATGGAGGAATGGTTAATCCTTCACTTATTTTATAATGCTCTTAATCTATGTCAAAATCTATGCTTGATATAGCTGCAGGAGGAACTTTCGGAAAAGACTTGCTACCCCCATGGGTAGCTACACACCCTAAGTTTGACCGAAACGTATATGCAACGCTAAAATGAGATTACTCAAGTAGACAAGGGGGATGTTACTAGTAGAGTTGATAGAATTATTAAAAAGGGGGATGTTACTAGTAGAGTTGATAGAATTATTAAAAAGTATTTTGAAATTTTTTCGAATTTCCATCCGCTGTGATATTTTTTTTAGTAAAGTTTGACCCAAAAGTCAACAAAAAAGTCAACTATGAAAAAAAAAAGCTAAAAATGACGACCAAATTTTTTTTTTTTTGAAAATTTCGAAACCAGTTTTGTACACCAAATATCCGTTTTTTACTAGGAAAACAAGCTAAAACGGATACATACAGCTTGCATCTCCGTATAACACATGGGTGTGTAGCTACCCATGCGGGTAGCAAATTGTCTCTCGAGGAACTTTTATGGGAAAAGAAATTAAACTAGCCAAGAAACTACTCAATGATATGCAAGACAATCATGCACAATGGCATATTGAAAGAACCAATACCAAAAAGGTAAATGCCATAACTGAAACTGACAATGAAGAGCTTATGGCAAAGGTAGATGAATTAATTGCTTTTCTTAAAGGTAAGAACGAAGCTCGGGTAAATGCTGTCACCAATACTCAAATTGAAGAAATAGATTTCATAGCTCGTAATACTTTTAATCCTGGATGGGCTCTTGTTTCTCTATAAGGGGGGACCGTTTTGAACCCTGGGCATGGGAGAGACAGGGAAAGGAAGAGTCAGTTGATTCCTTAAATTATGTACGAACAAGAATTCTGGTAGCTATGTACCTAGAGCGCAAAGGTGTCAAACAAAGCATTTCCACGCTACTGGTTCTACGCCATGTGATTAGACGAGTGGTCATACAAGTTCGTGATGAGCATACAGTGTTGATGGCCATCGGCCGGGTACTCAGGAAACCAGTGTGGTTGCAGGCCTAGAGTGTACTACTTGAGCCCATGTACAATGTATAGTATCCTACTTAGCCACCCGACTTATTACTTGGAGCTTCTAGTTTAGTTATAAGATGATTAGTTTAGAAACTCCAAGTAATTAGCTAGGTGGCTTATAGGAGAAGCTGGGGAGGGGGCAGCTTATTTTTTAAGCTGCCAAAAGAACTGGGCCTTAACTAGCTGGCAATGAATGGTTAGAATCAGATCAAATGAAATTTCTATGGCCGAACTAAGATTCGTGGTGAGGGTGGTTGGGAGGAACAACAAGACACGTTGTCATCTTTGATTCAGTCCGTTCCAATTCAATTTGCTGAGATAGTTCCTATGTTTGAAATCCTTGTGGGCTAATCCAAGTAGCACTCTCAAATTACTTTACTAAGTTATGGCTTAAATGATGAAAACCTTTTTTTCTGAAATGGGGATGAAACCCCATCCTCTGCATTAAGCGATGCACACAACTATTTATTACAAAGTGTCAAGAGTATCAATTCTTAATGATGAAAACCTACAGTTTGGTAAGTGCAAGAACTAATAAAACCGTGTCATTTATATGTCGAGTTAGCCATGCTTGCTGTAATGATTATTGGACTCTCAATATTCTCAGTATATTGGTGTTAATTAAGTTTAAATGATGGTACTATACAACGAACATGCGCGGTGGGGCGCACTCCGGCAATCCAACATAGTATTTTTATGTCATCATCGATTTTCAGGGCATTCAACATGTAAATGTACCGATGGACTTTCAAATAGTTTGGTTGAGCATTGTCATAATATAATTAAGCCCCCATCTCCAATCAAATTTCATGCTGATATTTAATTGAGTTTTGGGTAAACAAGAAGACGTTTATTTCATGTGATACTATAATTGTAATTCATGCTTGTCTATTATCAATGTCAAGTATTACTAATAAATAATGGCCTATTTTTTCTGAAGTTTTCCAGGATGTTGATTAATCTCGAATGGAGTGAGTACTTCTCATTCATTGGATGTGAAAATTTGGCCCTAACTTCAGATCTATTGGTGAAATACTGCCTGAGTGACTCTAAAAATTACCCCCCTCCAGAGGATTGGGCAAAGCAAAATATCGATGTAAATTCTACGGTGGATCATGTATGAGCGAGTATTTGTGGGGTATCATCAGTGATTACTGAGGAGCGGTGTTAGCCTACTTATGGATCTATATATGGACTTGCTAGTCTGCAGAAAGAGTGGGAAACCTAGCAATGGGGCGGGTCTTCGACAATGAGGGAATGGGTTATGTTTCATCTGAGAAATAGCTTCATATACTTCCTTCTCTGTAAATCTGGAACTAAAATGTAATTCTCTTCTCACGCCAAACGCGTATACGGGTCTCATCTTGCGAGATGTTGTTCCGAGCCAATGTAGCAACAAATACCTATTACCGTTACCATTCCAAAGTAAAAAAAATATAGAGTGTGATAGTCGTTGAATCATTAACAACAGTAATTGAGCATTGTCGGTGTAGCAACACATGGTATAGTAATGGTGTCGTCCTCGTCCAACTCAGCAGGATATGTAGTTGCATGTGGTAGGTTTATTTGATGTTAGCTGAAGATTGATGACTTATAAGACCGACCTTGATGGAGTAGTTACTACTTACATTGTGCAAGAGCCCATCATATATGCATGTTCGTGTGAAATGCATTTGCAGGTTTGCAATGCTTGACTACATCCACATCGGTTCATCTGCCCTAGTTTGTAGATCCCCTCACACACCTTCCCGAGCTCTCTACATTCTAGCTAACTTCTTCTTTCTTTCTCCTCGCATTGCACACTACCTATAGTTGAACTAAAGCATACGCTTGGCTCCAAGTGATCTTGCTAGTTCTCGTTAATTTCCTAGTTAACCTCTCTCCCCTCACCTTCAAATATGTATCATGCCTGCTGCTGATTGTCCTTGTCTAATGATCTCCTGGAAACATGAAGAAGAGTGCAATTCAGGAGATCGGGGCCTAATGGATGGGCTCTTGTTTATCTGTAAGGGAGAACCGTTTTGAGCCCCTAGGAATGGGAGGCACTGGGAATGGAAGATTCACTGGAAGCAACCAGTCTTGTAAGAGGGATCCCTCTCCAAGATCCTATGGCGAAAAGGTGTGGACGAATGCATTGCCGAACGATGTGCACCACAGACTGTAATTAGATGGGCGGTCATATGTACACGCTTGTGATGGGTTAAGTGGCAAAAAATACTCCACTAATATGTGGTTTACATAATAAAATCCCTTTATCAAAAATATATGTGGTTTACATGATAATGGACTAGTTTGATAAGTGTAAAACTAATAGAACTGTGTCATTTATATGCCCAATTAGCTCCGTTGACTGTAATCTTATTTGAATCCCAAGCTGCTCAATATTCACTCAGATTATTCATACATATTGGTGTTAATTAAGTTTAAATGATGGTATGATACAAGGAACATGCGACGAGCTTACCAGCCGAATATTTGTATGCCATCATAAATTTTCGAGGCAATCAACTTGTAAATATACTGATGGACATGCAATGTGGAAGCTTGTTGTACCTCCCAAAGTGCAGGTGTTTTGGTGGTGGCTGTCTCACAATAGTGCTAGCTAGGGAGGCTTGGTTAAAAGACAAGTAGACAACATCTATCCCATTATGTGACATGGAACGTGTTAGACATTTCTTTTTTAAGTGTAGCTGTCACTCAAATAGTTTGGTTTAGTACTTCTGATTGATTGGATGTAAATGTCCGCCCTAGTTTCAGATCCGTGGATGAGGTAGTGCCTGAGTGGCTACAAACATTATCCGCCTCGAGGGCAGGCAAAGCTAAATGTCGATGCAAATTCTAGGGTGGAAACTGGATGTGCCATCATCAGTGATTGCCCAGGAGAGATGTTAGTCTCTTTATGGAGTTATATCTGGACTTGCCAATGTGCACTCTGCAGAAGAAGCAGTGTTGGAGGGTCTTCATCAACTGAGGGAATGGGTCGAACATGACGGAAATTGTTGAATCTAAGCGTGTTGCCGTAATAAGGTCCATTGCGGTCAGAAATGATGTGCGCGGTGCGCGTTACGATATCTTCATCCGGAGGAAAAATGACATTTGGATCAGGCGAGTCATAAAAGGTGAACAAAGAGTGTAATAACAGAGTATCTCACGAATTTGCTCAGCTAGCTAAAAGGGGTGTGCTCATTGGGTTTGGCGGTTGGCAGGTAGCTCTACCACACTTTGGGCTATCTAGATGTTCAGTGTCCTGTGTAATTTGGCAAAATTACTTGGCCGAGTTTGCGCGTATTTTGGGGAGGCTGATAAGACCAGCAACGATGGGTTGGGGGATAGTCATCTGTCCAACCCTGAAAAGACTTACCCTGGAGAACTGTCAAGGGGCTTTTGAAACCAGATCAGAGTAGTCTCTCAGGGTACCATGTGCGCAAAAACGCACAAGTAAAGATGGATCAATGCGATGAAGGAGCAGCTGCGATCTCAACCTGGCAGGATCTTTGACGGGCATGCACCTGTAAGATGATTTCGAGTGGTCGTTTGCTGAGACTTTAAGCTGGTAGAGCTTAAACGGTGACAACCAATGTTTCTCCTTCTCAATGAAAGGAGCAGGTGTGGTGTCACCTTTTTCATCTAAAGAAAGGACATATTGGTAGCAAGATCTTCTCATTTATATCCGTAATAAGGAGCCTTTATTATAACGGCAACGAACACTGAATCAATTGAGAATCCAATGCCATGGTACAACACAGCGGCACAAGCCGAGAGGAAAGAATGTGGTAGCCTCCACTCGAGTTACACACCATACATTCTATTACAGGCCTACACGGCCATCCACGAGGCAATCGCCTCTTTGTAACACCATCCGGCGCCAGCGGTCTGCTTGCTGGTGACACTACTAGCGATCGATCCTTGACACCGCCAGGGGCATCAAGGAGCTGATGGGCGCATCCAAGGTTAAGCTACTCTATGCTGCTGCGGACTCGGCATCTCATCCTCAGACGAGATGTCATGCTTCGACGACAGTTTCTGCTTCTGCCCATTCCTTCTCCTGCTAGCGTTCCCGCCTCGCGCCTTTGGCGCATGCTTGGCGTCGCTCTGCTGCAGAAAGGCAAGACAAAAGTATCAGCTCTGAGTTGGTGTGCAAAGTTAGGGATCAGCGCTCCACACAAGTTGGCTAGAAAAACCCATGTGAAGGAATTATACAAACACGATATTTTCTGTCCCATAATGGTTACTAAACCATCGGCGCATCAGAGATCGACTGCCGTGTGTCGCTGTACGCCAGGTCAAGCTGAAGACCAGCCAGTTCAACCGGCACCGCTACTTTGAAGATTCTTAAAGAACAATAGCAAAATATAGAATATCAGATAACATATGTGGCCTTATCCATTGAGTTACAGTTCAGATGAAGGTAGGACGAACAAAGCGTGTTTTGATGATAAAAGCATGTGTTCAACAATCGGACTGTACCAGTAATGGATCATCCAGAGGGCCTATCCAGAAACCTCATAGCTGATAACAAGCCACGATGGAAAGAAGACATCAACTGGTGGAGTCAGATTTTGTATCACTTGGTTGGTGGCCCGTCCAGTGTAAAAAGGGTCACCAGGCCCTCCACATTTATTTTGGGCAGTAAATTTTAAAATTATGATCAACAATGGAATTCCTAAATAGCTTAGATGTGAACGTCTAGTGGGGTGCCGCAACTTGGACAAGGCCAAAAGGTCACTACCTAGAACAAACCCTTTCTGGGACGAATGGCCAGTCACGCGGAACAATGGAAAAGGTACCCAAAAGTAGGAAAAAAGACCATTGCAAACCACCTATCTATTCTAGCATACAAGGTTGTGCTTGGGTATCTGATACTTATCATTACACGATACAAAAAGTATACCGTAAGGGAAAAAGCTACATAAGCGACCGCCAGATGCAAGATCTTGTTAATCTTTACAACCAGCCTATTTCTTACCAGAGAAATATTGATTTCTAAGCCAAGTGCGAGTATCTAGTACCATGATGTTGTGAACACATATCCCACAAACAACAATTTTAAATCTTGCACACAGATTAGATTATTGTCAATGCTATCTCCTATTGAAGATTTCCCTACACCTTAGATGCATGACCGTCATCAACAATAAACAGCATAAAAAAGCAGATGACAGTAGCTACATAATGATGGCCCTAACCTGGTGCATAATTACCAACTGACATGGATAGAAACTCGCAAGATGCTTACCCCAAAACAAAACTCAGGCTGGCCGCAACCCACCCCCGCATCAACAGCTTTTGGAGGCTTCCCAGAGCCCATTGCTGATGAGCCGCGCTTGTTAATGCCATTACAAGATGGTACTTCTGCCGCAGTAGCTAACGGAGGTGGCGGAGATGGTGACGACGAAGGAGAGGCCGAGGATGTTCGAGTCTTTGTTTGAAACGGGTCATAATGGTCCTTGGAAGGACCATTGCAGAATCCCGAGTCAAGATCAGACTGGAACATGTCCACGAACAGCTGCTGCAGCTCCTCAAAGCTCTCCTGCCTCTGCAAATCCAATGGCCCATTGTTATTGCCATATTTTTCTTGGAATAAACAGAAATCTGGGAAATACAGGCCGTTCTCTGGTTCGATTTTACAGATTTTAACTCTAACAATCCTTTTTTAAATTTGAACAAATAAACTCAGAACAAAGAATATCCAGCAACAATAAATTGAACCTATAGAAATTCTTTGCAGGTGAATGATAAATTAAAGCAAGCCTTTCATGATTCAGCATTCATATTTGGACAACTTTGTTATGTTATGCAGAATTGTGGACAAGGAAAATTGTACGCATACCATATAGTTATGATGTTCTGCCATGTACATTAGTAACTCAAAAAAGTTCAACTCGATGCTTAGCTCACAACTTTGAAACAAAAACGCATACCCCCAAAGTGCCAACAGTTTTTTTTTCCATGAAAGCACAAAAATCCACACAAACAAAAGCGGATGTCTGATAGAACAAATAAATCATGATGAACATTCTGAGAACCACAAAGCAGAATGATGTACTTGATGTATACTCAGCTAAGTGCTCACACTGGTAGGCCTTGCATTGGCAGAGCTTCAGCCCAGAAACAATGAATTATATTTTCATCCATATTAGGACAAATTTTACAAACTACTGAACAGGTAAAATGGTGGTTAGAGAATATGGTCATAAAAGCAGTGTACAAAAAGCAACAAAACAGATATAGTAACAAGAAATACTAGCCATAGTTCCCTGGCAAACACATAATATGGATAACAAATAAAAGCTAAGCACAACTTTTGCATCCAATCAACGTCCATTGCAGCTACGGTTAAGGTCCTGGTATGCCAGCACTCTGCTAGATCCTACGTCAATCGTCTAAATCAATGGCCATGGTGCCAATGGTTCTTACCGTTGGCCGCGTTTGGCTCATCATATGAGTCATCTCACCAAGGAAGTCCCCCATCCCCTGCAGCTGCAGTAATAACAGAACAACATCAGTTCCACTATAAGCAATACCAACGCGATTACAAAATGGCGATTCTTACAGTGTCTTCATCCTCTTCTTCTTCATACACCCCCACGTCGTAGAGGAACCGCTTGTTGGCGTCGGAGAGGACTGCACAAGAACAACAATGGGATCGGAGCACGAGGGCTCCGTGCGATAAGTTCACCAACTAGCTTGCTAGATCGGTTCTGCAAGTTAGTCATTATTGGTACATATAGGGAGCGATGTGGGGGTGGATTGCGAAAACATAAATGTGGGGGAGGGGGTGGAGATTGAGACAAGGAAGATTAAGACCGGAATAGGCGCTCTGGATCTCTTGGAACTTCTCCTTGGCTTCCTCCATGTGCTTGGTGCTGCTGGAGGACGAGCATCTGTCCGGATGCCATTTCTGCAACAAGTTGCACATTAACTTCAGATGAATTTGTAAAGAAAAAAAAAGAAAGAACAGAGCATCGTCAGAACCGTAGCAGAGCAAAACTTGGGATGCTACGGATATAGCAGGGCAACAAAATCGTCAAAAATTGGCTACAAAATCAGCGCAAAAAAAAAATGGCTACAAAATGACGGAGTTGTAGATCGAAATGACAGGTTAATAGCAGATCAACAAAGATTACATGGTTCTCGCGTATAACAAAAGCAGAGGCGAGCACTGTAGCGGTGTCAGATTCTAGATATGAACGTTGGCGCCAACCTCAAACTCCAGATCAGCAGCCTGTGAAACATAAAATTAAAATCCTAGGCTGGCGCAAGGATGCAATCCATTATCCATGGCCGTACCCCAATTCCCCCCAATCGAATCGAGAACATGGGCACGTCGTAGATGCGGATGGAAGTTCTAAGAAACGGATGCACCGAAGGGAGGAATCCGTGTAGTAAATTCCTCACCATGGCGAGCTTCCGGTACGCGACCTTGAGGTCGGCGTCGGAGCACTCCTTCCTGAGCCCCAGCACCGCGTACAGGTCGACGCCGCCGGCCGCCGGCTCCCCGCCGTCGGACTTGTCGCCGCCGCCGGTGGCCATCTCGCGTCGCCGGAGGTGCGCGAGCGCGGCGAAGAGGCTCGAGGCGGCGCGCGGGGGAGGAGGAGGAGGAGAGAGGAGGGGCCGATGGGGGTGGCTCCTCCTTGTGTCTCGCTCGCCTCCACGCACTGCCTGCTTCGGAAGCCTCTGGAAGCGCGGCCATCATGCCCACTTGCCTCTTTAAACATTTGTTTTCCTTGCTTTGTTTTTCTGGACGCATTTTCTAGAGTTTTCTCCTGGCTTTGTTTTGACGTGTTCTGTTCTGTCGCGCGTTGACGGGCTGCCAGTTCTTTTTAGTTTTTTTATTGTTTAATAATTTAATTAGAGCAGAAAGGCGACGCGGTAGCTTGACTGCTCGGTTCGGCCAGCGCAGAACGTGTGTGGGTCCCGCAACGTGGTCATCTTCTTCCTTCTTTCTTCCCCACAATTTCCCAATGGACGAGATGCTGCGACCGTAGGGAGCAGCGGCGGAGAAGACGGCATCGAGATCGGAGCGAGGCGGAGCCGAGCAATGGACTTAATGTGGGGTGGGGGGGGGGGGGGGCGGGGGGGCCGTCGGAGTCGGAGAAGAAGGGGGGATTTAGAGGGATGGTCCGGGGCGGCGGCGGACCGGCGTAGTAGGGGATTCGAGCAGGGCGGGGTGGCGAGGCGGTCGCGGTAGCGCCGCGGGCGGCGGAGGCAGGCGGTTCGGCCGGCGTCGGCGGCGGGGGCGCGGTGGTCTTCTTCCTCCTCACGTCGCTGTCGGAAGGCCCACCTGCGCGCACGTGCGGCTGTCAGAAACCGAGCGAGCCGTCGCGCGCGTGTAAGATAGCCCTGCCCCTTTCTCGAAGGCTCGCTTGGTTTGCTGTTTTCGGGCCGAAAACTGTCAGTTAAAATTACGGAGATCCGCATATTTTACGCTACTTCCGTCGTTTTTCTTCCCGACGAAAAAATAAACTGCAAACCAATCGGGGCCGAAATGAATCATGATTGGTTTTTGGGACAGACTGGTTTGGTGAAGCTACGACGAATAGATGCGATTCATGTTTTTATCAAGTGTGAAAGAGAGAAGAGTATTTTTTTTTCTAGACGCTCCGAGTGCGAACCGTTTCAAAAATTAACTCCTGATTTGGCAGGCGTTTCTCTCTACGTTTCAAAAAAGCACATCCTTGCGTCATGCAAATCCGCGCACGCTTCGTTTCCGAATATAATGCTTAGGGAGGCTTGGAATGGTAAGTCTGATCGGCCACTTTCATTCGGTTCAAAGATGTAGCTAGCGGATATGAAGCAATTTTTTTTTTTTTTGAAAGGTAGGGATATGAAGCAATTTTAGTAGTACTACGAGTGGAAAAGCAACACACACACCCCACCGTTTGCTGTTATATCGAGTAGCGGATCCAGATAAAAAAGAGACTGGGGGCATCGATAAAATCACCAACACTTTTTTAATATAAAAGTCACCAGTATCTAAACTTATAAACGTCCAAATATATATAGCAGTTTCTCATAATTAATAAAATACTTCATTCAGTAGCAATATGATAAAGTTACAAATAAACCGCACCGTCAGCTGTCTTAGGTATATGACCTTCTCGATTCACATGGAAGGACGACCATGATGACCACCTGCCTATTTAATATGTTCTCTATTATGCAAGTGATTTTCTATCTGGCCTTGTTTTAACATCTTGTGCCATCTGTGATGTGTGCTGGAAGTATTCTTCTTATTATTACAGCGAAAAAGCACAAACGTAGCTTGTTTCAAAAATTAACTTGATCAGTAAAAACAATTAATATGAGAAATCACTTTGGATCCCGAGCTAATATGCTCCTGACCAAATGAAAAATTCGAAAGAAATAATAAAATATTTTTAATTTTTTTGAAAAACTTTGGTGATGAATATATACAAGTTTTTTTGCATACTTGCCAAATTTGTTGATGAAATGGTATTTTTTTTCCTGCTCTGCATAAGAAAACAAAATCACTGCTCTGAAAAGATATGTTTTAAATCTTATTATGATCACCAGATTTGTCTTTTTTACACAGAGCAGAAGAAATATCATTCATCACTAAATTTGAAACGAATAAAAAAACATGTATATGTTCTTCGCCAAAAAAATCAGTTTTTTTTAATGATTTACTATGTTTACCCATTTTTTAATTGGCCAGAGCATATGAGCTCGGGAGCCAAAATGCCTCCCTCATTTAATATTAACTTTCAATGGATTCTACATCAGCAAACTGATTTGATGAAGAGTTAAAAAACCGATGTCTCAATCAAGTGTGCACGGCGACCTAAGTTTCCCTCGTGCAATCGTGCGGCTACACACTCCTAGAACGGACCGTTTCAAACTCCGGGAGTGATCCACAAGCTACGTCTCCATGTGCCTTTGCATTATCTCAAAACCGTGTATAGTGTGTTTCCTATTAATGCTATTGAGACATTCGAATTGGTAAACCTGATCAGCTGATAGTTAATTTTCCGTTGATTGGAAAAGATACCTATCGATCGAGGTAAGGTACTTTTAGTTCCGATGGCAAAACCATAACGAAAAAGAACACACACACTCTTAGGCTTCTCTAACCATCTATGACCAGGCCTCAACCCCCCCCCCCCCCCCCCCCCCGCCCTGCGTTGCAGTTTTGTGGCCATGTATGTGGTCGCACATGCGCCGCCAGAGCAACTCTCCATGCATTTATCCTCACAGGGACATGAGAGACGTGTGCGAGGAGGGGAGAGGACAAAGGAGGAGGGAGAAGAAGGTTCTTGTTCTTTCCCTCTCTCGGCTCAGGTTTCTCGTCTCGTGGCACTAACAGTTGTGGAAGCCTCTGTAAGCACGGTCTTGTGTATGAAATCTTGAATAGATTTCCTTTCAATCAGGTACGAGATTGGTAGCGATGGGTCTGGGTGGACTCCAAGGGTGCGTTTGGTTGCTCGGAAAATTTTCAGTCACTTTGCATTCGTGGCCCTGGCGGGCCTGCCCTGGAAAAACGAGGCCTCAGCCATGTTGTGCAGCCCGTTTGGCTGCCAACAATGTTCTGGCCAGGCCTGTTTCACAAGATGCAAATTTTCTAGGACCCGCTGTTTGGTTGCATGAAGGTGTTGACAGTGTTAATTTCATGGTGTTTGGTTACATGCAACTGACTTGATGTGCTTACCTTTGTTGCCCGAGTGGTGAACATACCGAAGTTACTAACAATGTTCTACATGCCCTTCAACTAAACATGCCGAACCATAGGCTCGAAGTAAACATGCCCTAATTAGTTAGCAAAATAGGTGGTGCATCACAAATTCAGCACAAGAACTGCTGGTGATGCGCCACAAGTTCATCATCTGAGTGGCTTAGTATACCGCCTCGCAAAATATACAACTCTGAATTGCGGAAGCTTACAGTCACATGTTTGAGGAATGCCGCATCGTCCATGAAGAAAGTGCTTGACTGCTCACGCCATACCACTCCTTCGGCTTATGCCAAAATGCGGAGATGGTTCCACCTGGCTTCCACTTCCAAAGATGATTGTACAGCTGGGTGTTGCTCACCTTGGCATTGCAGAATAGGAGAACATCTTTGCAAATCCTGTCCAAACTGGCGTCCCTGATTCCCCTGTCAATATCGAGCCCATCCTTGTAGAGCTCAGCCATCCTATTGAGGACGAAGATGGACAAAGCTGCTGGCCAGTGCATTGGACTGTTCGGAGAGCTTCTCCTTCGCATGGAGACGAACACTCGAGGCACCGACACGACCCCACTACTGGCCTCTGCCCCTACCTCTGCGACGAATGCATCTGTGGCCGGTATATACCGCAGTGGCTTCGTGGGCAAAGGCAGCACAAACGTAGAGGAAAGATCAGGGTCCTACACAGATGAACTTCCGCATCAGTACCTAAGCATGAAGAGCTACGTATGGGCTGGTAGATGAAAGAACTACCGCATGAGGAGCTAATTGTCGATCTACAAGCTCGACCACATAAACACCTAAGCACGAACCTAAAGATCTACTCAGATGTACCACATAATACTAGATCTAGGTGTACAAACGGAGGACTTATAGTCAAGCTGCGTACAACCGGGGAAGGAACGGAGCCGGAGGAGGAGGCGTACGACATCTCGGAGACGGTTTGCCAGCGACGACCAGCTCCGACCGCCGGAGGAGTATCTACCGCTTACCTACTCCTCTGTGTTAGATCTGCAACGGGGAGAGCTCGGAGGAGGGGTCGGAAATGGTGGCGGGAGTTCCAGCGGAGAGGCGGAGGGGGTGAAATAGGCGTGCGAAATCGATGTGCGGTGACCAAACTTTGTCCCGCCAGTTTTTTGCCTGCACGCGCGAGCTCGCGCCATCTCCGAGGGGCGGACGAGCTCGGCTCCGCGTTCCCCATCCCTGCACTAGAATAGAGCAAAAGAGGGTGGCTCAGTGGAAACGGCCGATTCGGCCATTCCTATCGGGCCTGGCCCGACGCTGCTTTAAGGTAGTGTTGGCCATGGGCAGCCCGACCTGGCCCGGCCCGGCTGTGCCATCGGGCCGGGCTCGGGCCTATATTTCGGGCCCGACGGTCGGGCCGGGTCGGGCTCGGGCTTAAGAAAATCAGGATTTCAGCTTCTATCGGGTCGGGCTGGGCCGGGCTCGGGCCCGATTTTTGTGGCCGACAGCCGGGCGGGGCCGGGCTCGGGCCTAGGTTTTCTGCGCCAGGCTTTTTCTAGGCCCGGCCCGAGCCCGGCCCGGCCCGAGAAATGGCCAGGTCTACTTTAAGGTTCATGCCATGCATGAACGCGGGCTGGGCCAGGCTACCAAACGCCTCGTTTTTGCATGCCCATGGCCTGGTTGAGGAGTGCGTGGGCTACCAAACGTGCCCCAAGTCTCCAACCGCAAGATCTGGCGTTCGGGTTGTGCAGGCCGTTGGGCATCTAGCATGATGTCTGCACCAGATGGAGCCAGCCAGTTCGGGACGGGGATTGTGGATTCACGCTGGGTGAAAACTCTATCTTCGGTGTGTGGTGTCATGATCCTCTCCTACTCTTGTTGTCCATGCTCTTTAAGGAAACTGACGTGGGGTTACCACGGCAAATCCCATCAGTATGATACCTAGGGTTTTGTATAGAGGGAGAAGTTGGCGCGCTGGTAGTGTCGGACGACTGACAAGTATGGATTTACCTAGGTTCGGTCCCTCATTGTGAGGTAAAGACCTACGTCCTGCATGTCTGATTATATTGATGTAGGATTGCAATGGTTGCCGTGATGGCTATGGTGGAGATTGGATCTCGTGATGGCCGTCGGTGGCGGGTGTTGTCTAGCCTGTCTATTTGGGTGCCCCTACCTGGCTTTATATATGCAGCCAGGTAGGGTTTACATGTCTTGTGGACCAAGAAATTGTCCGCGGCTTCTTGGGCTTCGTTGGGCCGCCAGGTGGGCCTCCAAGTATGTCTTCGGCTGGGCCGCATCGGGTACGCCAATGGTGGGGTGCCCGGAGGGTATGCCCACGTCAGTAGCCCCCGAGTGTCTGGTCGATTCGAAGAATCAGGCAAAGACTCAGAGCAGCATGTCGAGTAGGCGTAGTCGATGTGTCGGGTACGTTGATGACTTTGAGAAATCGGGTGCGAGCGTAAGAAAACTGATAATAATAAATCTGATGCGGGTGTAGAGAACCCGACTTTGAGAAGTCCTATGCGGGCTATTGAGAGCCCGACTTTGATAAGTCCGGTGCGGGTTATAGAGAACCCGATTTTGACAAGTCATGTGCGGGCTATAGAGAGCCCGACTTTGATAAGTCCGGTGCGGGGTTATAGAGAACCCGACTTTGAGAAGTCCTGTGCGGGCTATAGAGAGCCCGACTTTGGTAAGTCCGGTGCGGGTTATAGAGAACCCGACTTTGAGAAGTCCTGTGCGGGCTATAGAGAGCCCGACTTTGATAAGTCTGGTGCGGGTTATAGAGAACCCGACTTTGAGAGTGTAATATAGTCAATTCTCGTCGGGTGTGCGTCCAGCGCTCCCGATGGGAGTAGCCCCCGAGGCTATGTTCAACTCTTTATAGTTGGGCATAGGCTCAATTTGTCTTGCTTCTTGTTATAGTCGAGCACTTCGTGAGTGCCCTCCCGATGGGAGTGTAGTACTCGAAGAGTCTGGCAGGGAGTCACAGTCGAATGTGTTTCCTGGTGCAGCTTATAGTTTCAGGGAATGTGTTCGTACCCGTATCGCATGGCGTTTTTGCGTAGGATGTTCAGCGTGGCAGGCCTGGTTCACTCGACGGATCGGGACCAGCTAGGTGCTCTTAGGCATGAACCTTACCAGCCTACGTCAGACTCGAGTCCCCGGGCTCGAGTCCGGAAGCTAGATCCATTCGACTCAGGCCGTATTTGAGATATCACATAGTCGAACTAAGCTTTTAAGGGTACCCAACGCGTCCGTCGGGATTTTCATCATGCCTGTTGGCGCGACATATTTGTCAGGTACCACAGCTATTGCTGTTGGCCCTAGCCCTACACGAAGGATCGACGGGTCTTACCTTTGCACAGTAAAGTGCAGCATCCGAGGGTCAATTGCATCTGATTCATCACGGGTAATTTGTTTATTTTCTCGGGTTAGACCGGAGTTGATAATCTTTCGAGTACTTGTTAGCCGCTTGATTATCGGGTACCACTGAGCCAATGTGGTTATAAGTCCTGTACAGCAGAGCCCCCGAGTATCGGGTGCCGCTGAGGCGATGTTGTAACGGGTGTCGCTGAAGCGATGTTGTATCGGGTGTCGCTGAGACGATGTTGTATCGGGTGCTGCTGAGGTGATGTAGTTGTAGGGCATGTACAGCGTAGCTCCGAGTATCGGGTGCCGCTGACCCGATGTAGTATCAGGTGCAGCTGAGGGACTCGACGCGGCGGACAGAGTCAACGCGGCGGAATAGATGCGAGGGACTCGACGCGGTGGACCGGAGTCGACACGGCGGAGTAAATGCGGGGGACTCGACGCGGCGGACCGGAGTCGACACGACGAAGTAAATGCGAGGGACTCGACGCGGCTGCAACGCTCAGCCCCCGAGTCCATCTTATCGAGTCGGCGAGGCGGAGTCGACGATGCGGAGTCGATAATACGGAGTCGATGAAGGCACTGGAGCTGGCTGCTCGGGTGCAACGAATAAGTTGCTGTCGTTGTCGATGCTCAAGCGCCAGCCCCCGAGGGTATGTATTATCCTTCTAGGGAGCGGGCTCTTTGTGGAGCGGATGTAGTGGACTCGACGCGGCGGACATAGTCAACGCGGTGGAGTGTAGTAGCAGACTCGACGCGGCGTACAAAGTCAACACAGCGGAGTGTAGTAGCGGAGTTGATGCGGCAGACAGAGTCAACACATGACTATACATGGGCTGCAGCGTTCAGCCCCCGAGTCCGACTTTTTCGAATCGGCGGGTGGCCCATCTGCAGTAGCTGAAAGAAAAAAAATCCTCGTACCTTATGTGACACAGTCCCCGAGTACGGGCCGAAGCATGTTATATATGTGGCTTAGTAGCCTTATTGATTGAAGAAAATAAATATGAAAATGACTTAGCTGTTGATGACGCATAGGCTGCGGTACGACGATTAAGCCGAAGTGGAGTGTCATTGCCGCCGCGATGTCGAGGAAGACGTCGTTCATAGCGGATCGATGTCGATCGTTGTTGTCCGTGATGCGGATGCCGAGGTGTGGACGATGTTGACTGCGGTGGAGTCGATGTAGTCGTAGATGATGAGGCAGATGGAGTCGATGCTGAGGCTGCGAGTCGTGGACACCGTGACTGCCGAGTCATGGATGCCGTGACTGCTGAGTCGTTGTGGACGTCGTGGCCGCTAAGTCGCCTGTCGAGTATTGAGCGCCATAACTGTCGAGGAGCGATGTTCGCGGCGAGTCGATGACGGTCGCCATGGTGTTGAAGTCATTGAACTGAGATGCAATGGCATGTTGACTCGCCGATCGTTGGTGCTCGTACGTGCTTGATACGTATACACAGGCTAGCTAGCAAGCAGCTTAATGGATCTTTATTTTCTTTTCTCTCACGTGAAGTCTATGCAATAGCAGGCTAGCAATCTGATCGATCTTTTTTCCTTCTTGGGACTTGCTCCATTGATGGATTGATCTGATGAGACCTCGCGTGAGTTGATTTTTCTTCCCTTTTCTTTTTTCCTCCATGCGGTGCTTGGCTCGGTCTCCTCTGGTTTTGGCGGCGGCCAACAGATCGGATCTCATGATGCATGCATGACGTGCAGAACTTATGCCGGATTGAACAGGATCGCCGCCACAAGGTCTAGAATCTGCATGACGGGTTGCCCACGCGACTCCCGTCTCCAGATGCGATCGTTGCCGCGTCTTTTGTGCCGCCGCTTGAACGATTCGATCTGGTCTCGATTGGATCAGGCCGAGGGCTGCTTGCTAGGCTTCCATGGTGCGGCGATGAAGTAGCCGTCATTGTTGATGTAGATTGGAGCCACCGACACCGTGAATCCAGCGCGCGTTCTTCCCACAGACGGCGCCAATTGACGTGGGGTTACCACGGCAAATCCCATCGATATGATACCTAGGGTTTCGTATAGAGGGAGAAGTTGGCGCACTGGTAGTGTCGGACGGCTGACAAGTAAGGATTTACCCAGATTCGACCCCTCATTCTGAGGTAAAGACCTACGTCCTGCTTGTCTGATTATATTGATAAAGGATTACAATGGTTGCCGTGATGGCTATGGTGGAGATTGGATCTCGTGATGGCCGCCGGTGGCGGGTGTTGTCTAGCCTGTCTATTTGGGTTCCACTACCTGACTTTATATATGCAGCCAGGTAGGGTTTACATGTCTTGTGGACCAAGAAATTGTCCGCGGCTTTTTGGGCTTTGTTGGGCCGCCAGGTGGGCCTCCAAGTATGTCTTTGGCTGGGCCGCATCGGGTACGCCAATGGTGGGGTGTCCGGAGGGTATGCCCACGTCAGAAACCTTTGATTCAGGCCTTCTGGATCACACAATGATGTCACTCGGCGTTGTCAGACCCGGATCTATATTTTGCAGGGTCCTAGGGCAAAGCGGACGACATAGGCCACTAAGGCTAATATATATGTACGCATATCTAGATATATAGATATATATTTGTCCATTTTCAATTGGAAAATATTAAAGTTATCATCAAACCACGTATTATTAGTCTAAGACGTCTATAAATAATTGTTAAACACTTAAGAAATGTCATATTACGATGGAAAGACTAAAAGAGTAGCAAAATATAACAAGTATTATTTCCTTGTAGTTTGATTACCTCAAATAAGAACAAAGTCTAATGAGTCTTTCGACAATAATGCTTCACAAAAGAGGTTCTTGGGGCATTTCCAGATGCAGAATTATTGAGCACAATATCAAGATCAATGTTGTCCAAGATATTCATCTCAATACAACACGTAACCAAGCCATTCAATATGTCTTGTAACATAATTGATCTCAAACAAATTTTCAGTAGTTTCAGTTTAGAGAAACATATTTCAACTGAGGCTACAATCAAGGGTATAGTAAAAAGGATCCGATAAGGAGTTGATACATTTGAATAGTAATCTACGGTCGTAAAAAAAGCTGAAGAGACTATCAGAAGACGTTGGCACAAATCATCTAGATAAGTTACTTGCAACACTCTTAGCTCAGAAAAAAATTCGTCAGGATCAACATCAACCGACTTGTTATGAGTGAAAGCTTTTGTAAAAATTGTGCAAGATTTCCGTAGATTAAGAAATAACTAGTTTGTTTTGTTAGAAAATGGATTTACCCCAATCCAGTATTGCAAAAGATTAAGAAATAACTAGTTCGTTTTGTTAGAAAATGGATTTACCATACTGCATTCAATCCAATATGGAAAAAGATTAATTTATACTAAAAATCTCGACCCATGGCACAAAATGTCTTCTTCCTCATCGATTCTTCCGATAGACCAGAACATCAAGGTCTAGCTTTGCCGCTTCTGAAGGAGGGCAATTTGATGCCTCGCTCCGCCACTGTAATATTTTTTGCAATGGCCAATCAAATGTATGGTCTGTTGGGTCTTGGGAACTCACTAAGGGTCCGCTCTCCAGATGGGACATGTTTAGGGTATCTTCGCCACGTCAACTCGAGCTTCTACCTATAAAATATAGTTGAAATATATATGTTGTGTCAGCAAACTGAGATCAAATTCAAAGATGATGTTGTAAGGGAATCAAGAAAACAGAAAGTATTTTTTAATTAAAAAATCACTAGGTGTGCAGGTGGTTCGTTGAGTTCATGCACAACATTGCGACCAATTGTGCTTGGAAATACACATGATAATTCGAGAAGGCATGCTAAATCATTTTATTGCTTCAAAACTCCTGCTCATTCCCTGCTACAAAATTCATCGCAACTCATCAGGGATCCGGAAGAGGTTTCCACTGTAGCCCACGGAGGACTTGACCGGGTGACAGTGGTTGACTGCGTGGGGGTCATCAGTTTGGGACCGGAAATAACGACACACGCTCTGCAAGAAGGCCCCGATCTTCTGGCATGCGGTCGTTCGTGGCTTCAATAGATGCACCGAGCATGACAACCCGCGATTCTCCATCTAACCTTCAACGAGACCAGCTGAAAGGTAATGGCAGTATGGCACTATGTCAGATATTTGTTTCCGATGCCTCCAATGCCTATGTTGTGGTTCATTCATTCTATGGGAAAAATATTCCCGCGTGTTCCTAGATTTTCTTTTCTTTGTGTATTGGTTTAGATGTCTCCATCTTCTAAAATATACTAGTTGAATTTGGCGTGGCGTCACGCCACGCATTTGGTGATTTTTTTTTTTGTAGAATAATTTTTTTTTGTTCAACATATTTTGTTGGTTAAATTGTAATGTTCAAACATGTTTATTGTTTTATTTTTTTATGAATAGGTAGCATTTTTTTGTGAGCATTTTTGATAAATTTTGTATAATTTTCAAATATTTAGTAGGATGAAATGGTCGAACATGTTTGTATTTCAGCGGGAGTATTTATTTTAAATTAGGGAAGATGCATTAGAATTACTTCCAAGTAGTGACAATATTTGAATTCAAATTAGGGAAGGTGCATTTGAATTACTTGACAATAGTGACAACATTTGAATATTCGAAAAAAAATTCCTTTAGCGTTCGCCGCACTCGCTGTATTTTTAAAATGTCCCAATTTGTCGAGATTTGTCATCTATTTTAGCGAAAATTTCACTAAATTGTTTCTTTAAATTTTGATTATTTGGGAAATGTCAAAATCCGTTGGAATTTGTCGTCTATTTTCTCTAAATTTTCACAAATTTGGAAGTGTTCATTTTTTTTAGTTTTTTGCCATAAGTAGGTTGCATATTTTATGTACTTTGGAAATCTTGAAATTCGTGTTTGTTTTTTGCCATAAGTAGTTTTTTTTTAGTTTTTTGCCATAAGTAGAGATGCCATGATATGCCATAAATAGTTGCGATGATATGCGCTGAAATGTTTAATTTGAGTATAAAATTTCAGGAAACGTATTGTCTGAGCATTTACTAATTTCAACTCCACATAATTAGAGGAAGTGCATTTGGTTTGTTTCCAAATGTTGACCAATTCTAAATATTCAAACATGTTTGTTTTTTTAGACATAAATCATGTTTGTATTTTTCACATAAGTAGTTGGCATTCATTTTTCTGAGCAGGTTGACATATTATGGAGTATCTATTTTTTTTTGTTTTACCATTTTAAAATTTTCAAATATGTATCTATTATGGTGTTGACATTTTTTTTTCGCTGTGAATTTGTGGAATTTGGTTTCGTTTGATTTGGAAATGTAGCTAATCATTTTTTTAATGCAATGGCTATTTTGATTTTGACAATTTTTGTAGAATTTAGTGTTATTTATTTTGAAAATGTCTTTGGACCGTCAAATGTTTAGCAAATTGAGATGTGAGCATGTTGATATATATTGTTTTTCTATTTTTCTTGTTTCTATGGAAAAATAAGCATGGTGGAACGACAATTTTTTTGTGAGCTTTTCTGATATATTGTGTAGGATATTGAAATTATTAGTGGTTTGAAATGTTCAGACATGTTTGTATTTCAACGTCAATATTTAATTGAAATTAGAAAAATCCATTTGAATTTGATTCCACATTTGGGGAAAGTTTGTTCGTATGGTGTCGGAATACTCGCCAAATTGAAATGTTCAAATATATTTGCATTTTGCTATAAGTATGTAGTTTTTTTTTGAGTATTTTTCGATATATTTTATGGAATATCGGAGTATTGTTTTTCAGTTTGCTATGATTAGGTAGCATTTTTGTGAGCATTTTTTGATATATTTTGCAGATTATGCAAATATTTAGTAGTCTTAAATGTTCGAACATGTTTGTATTTCAGCGACAATGTTAAATTGAAATTTGAAAATATGCATTTAAATTACCTCCAAATGGTGACAAAACTTGAATATTCCAAAAAAAAAAAAACTTTAACATAAGTAGTTTTTTCTGTAGTTTTCTGATTGTTTTGATATATTCCTCGTAATTTTTTCCAGCAGATATATTCAGAGATATTGGTTTATAATTTGTTTGAATTTTAAAAATTGGTGAAAGTGGGAAGCTATCCCGTTTTTTTTTGTTTTTCTTTTTTCAAACGCTTAGACTTGGAAGCCGTTTGATATATAGATCTACAGTAGCTACTGTTTATAAGAACAGTAGCCGAGCGCTCTCAGGCCGGCATTGCGTCTTGCTTTAATATATAGATAGATTTATAGCTTGCTACAGTATTTTGAAAGCATACAAAGAGTAAAATTCAACTTTTTCTCTGTGACATAGTCCATGTTCAACAATCAAGCATTTGGTTATTTGCATCAAGGATATATATACACGTATATAATAAGTCATTTTCAATCCCCATGTGGGTCATATCCTCAATCGTTCACCATGAATTAAATTAAAGTGGTAGTAGTACACAGGATATGATGAAAATAAATGCTTGCCGTTTTACTAAATACTCGGAGAACTCATTAGCAAAAAACAAAAATCCTCGTGAAGCACTTAGCAACTATGCTTCCAAGGTGGATTCGAAATCCATTTCCCCTCATATGGTGTTTAATAAGTTCACTAAAGCAGGTTGCACACAAAATTAAAATGAATTGCTCACTTGCACACAAAAGGTAAGATGAACTACTAACTTGTTTTTGTCTGATTCATCATCAACGCTCGTGTATTCAGTTCAGTTCATCAGTACATGCTTACAACACATAGATTACAGAGAGATAACATAGGATTAATTACTGAGATATTACAGATGAGTTTGCTCAAAATATCAAAATATATTACATAAATATTAATATATTTCTGAATTTGAAGAAGCCCCTCCCTTGGAAAAGCTAACCTCGATCAATTTATTGTTGGTGTCACCTCTAGTCTTTTATTTCAACAGCTAGGCAGTGAAGCACATCTCTTTTGTATAACCAAAAGAAGGGAAAAATACTAACACTTTATATGAGAAGTGCTTAAACCTACAAAACAGTGTCGTAAAGAATGGGTCAATTGAAATATCTACTTTAGCTTTCATGTTCAGTGACCAAGCTGCTGGTACCTTCATGGATTGATTAGTTGTGACGAAGCCATCTTCCTAACCTGTCATGGTAGTACTAAAAAATAAAAAGTGTTAAGAGATCAAGTATGATGTTGAACTGGTAACGTACAGTGAGTTTGTTCGTGATTGTTTTGTTCGTCTGCTGGCTTGTATTTTCTGTAGCTAGTACACCACCAAGTACCAATTTTTAGCTCATCTGCTGGCTAGTATGTCCTGTACCTAGTGCACTACACCAAGTACCAACACAAAAAAAAATAACCTCCGGTTAACACTACCAAGTGCACTGCCAGTTCTGAATGTAGAGCTGTTGCACGGTCACAGGATACTTCTGCCCAGAACAGTTCTTCCTGTAGTTTAGCCTGGCATTTTTCAGTTCTGCATCATTTGTATAATTTATACTACTATGTTTTCCTGTCCATTCACCATGCTCAAAAAATTGTCGAAAGTGCAGTATTCTGCAATGCTGACAGGTGAGAAGCTAGCATTGTATTTGACCGGTTGAAGCACAATTTACTAAGACAGGGTAAAAAATGTAATAGCTGTAAAGTGTACCTAATCCAAAACAATGTCCTACGCCAATTCCACAACCAATTAATGCCATGTCCAACCTCCCTTATAGCTGCCATCCTGGCTATAACAGAACAACAGGAAGACCATATATCAGATGAGAGAGTAAATAAATAAATAAATAAATACCATGCATTGATATTAAATGGTGACCTGAGGCTAATATGAAGCTAAAAGAGAAGATGTTCGCGTAGGATGGATGGACCTGCATATAATTTAAAAGGTAATTTGAACCATGCATCTAATAATAGGAGCTTTGAACAATGAAATTAGCACGATCTTGGCTTCATATGTTGGGATATTTCTATTGCCTGTGCGCTATTGCAGAAGCATAAAAGGTGTACGAAAACATATGGCTGTTGCACAATCAGGTAGCATTCCCTCCTTACCTTGATGTCAGATGTTCCAAAGTTTTGTTCGGACAATTTCTTCTTTTTGTTTCCTGCAATTGTTTACTTGCTAGTGGTAGAAAAAATTGGCATATAAACCTGAATCTGAAGAGGGATAAATCTACCCACATTAGGTGAGGTCGCACGCTTGATTCGACGATTCTATAAGTTGTAGTAAATGAAAATAGGACACATGTTAGGTGACCTGAAAATAAGACAATCATAATGCTACTACTAAAAATAGCACAAACCTTGGTTACCTGTTGTCAATGACACTGAAATTTGATCAGAACACACATGTTATTTAGGAGACAAAGAATTCATAAAGGAGTGGGAAGAATAGGAACACCCAACATACGGTAGATGTTTTGTTCCAAACTGCTGCAAACGAAAAGAAGAAATCAGGAAACAAATCTGCATCATTTTTTAGCAGGCTAGCTGGCAAGAGGGGGAAAAAGCTAGCAAGCATGAGCATCACAAAGCAAACTTTGATCAGTATCAACCTAAGTACAATTCCTTGTGCCGCTTGTGTGTCAGTATCACCTCACCTGCTGCTCTTGCCGTCGAGCGAATTACAGAGCTTGCTCGGCCCCCTAAAACAGTCATTGCCAAACACTGACACTTCAGGTTGTGAGGGAAATTTTTATAAGCTGCACTATGTTTTTGGAGCTTTGGAGTGAATTGCCCCAATGTCTAGAAATAATGAGAATGCAGAGGAAGGAAGAAGGATGGGAACTTTGTAGACAGTTCAAAAGAAACTACTAATCTATGAGCATGGAGTTATTCTATTTGATGTTTGGTGTCATGTTTAAATTTAGAGCAGCATTGGTGTAGCTCTCTATCATGTAATGAATTCACAACCTTCAGTTTATATATGAGCTCACATTTTCACTACAGGAAAGACTAACATTACATATTCAACTCAAATGAATAATTTGGAGATACTTACTATAAATTTGTAAGTATCGCTTGCAGCCAGAACTGTGACTGTGAACTGACTATATTGCTATCCCACCAAAGCACTTCTTAGTCAAGCGTCATCAAAACCTAGAGCAGATCCTGCAAATTTGTCAAGCTTTCAACATGGCTTTGTTAGCATTTTTAATCCCATCAGATTTAATCTTATATAATGGATTGCGACTGGAAAAAATATATACAGTTACCGGAAAATTACGGAATGAACATGGATTGTCAACACAGCAAGAGTACGAAGATCCAGACAGCTTATCCAAGAGAAGATATCCACACCTCCAACCTGGTGCTACAAATCCCGCAAGGAAAGGAATGTTAGCTTCTTTTGGGTAACTAAACAAAGTTGTAATGAAACCGTCGCGAACCAATACTACCCGTCTCTGCAGAGACATCCTATAAAAGTACAGTAAAATACTAATGTAGATAAAAGTTCAAATTTACCACTACACTACTACTACCTACTCTGAAGATGTTGTTTAGATCCTGAGTCTGGCCTTTAGAATTCCAAGAATCCATGAGATGGGAGCCAAATTTGCATTTACCAAATATCCCCATCCACGAAACGAAGTGCATTTCTCATGAGTACAGTAGTTAAAGAACACCGTGAAAATGGTAATCACAGCAGTATGAATCAATGCTAGGGTAACTGATCATTTCCTCCTTCAGGTATCAATAAATTGAAGGATACATCGTGTGGATCACTGTCATACAAACAAAAAGAAACATGTTGGCTATATGACACACAAATTGTTTTTTACTTAAAGCCACAATTCTGTCATTAACTCTACATCATTAGTAGTGCAATGAACAGTTCTAAGTAAAGCTCAACATTACCAAAGAGATTTATCTCTATATGTTCTGCAGTCCCCATTGCTACGCAGAAATGTGAAATAATCATGAAGTTTATCATGCATAACAAAATTTGATATAACAGTTACACCAAATACTGGTAGTTAAAGCCCACTGCTATCGGGCCAATTTCTTCAGAGCAAAATTACTGAAACACACGTGAAATGCATAGACAGAACCTTGAGCTGGACAGCGTGGAGTTTGTCAACACAGCAAGAGTACGAAGATCCAGACAGCTTATCCAAGAGAAGATATCCACACCTACAACCTGGTGCTACAAATCCCGCAAGGAAAGGAATGTTAGCTTCTTTTGGGTAACTAAACAAAGTTGTAATGAAACCGTCGCGAACCAATACTACCCATCTCTGCAGAGACATCCTATAAAAGTACAGTAAAATACTAATGTAGTTAAAAGTTCAAATTTACCACTACACTACTACTGCCTACTCTGAAGATGTTGTTTAGATCCTGAGTCTGGCCTTTAGAATTTCAAGAATCCATGAGATGGGAGCCAAATTTGCATTTACCAAATATCCCCATCCACGAAACGAAGTGCATTTCTCATGAGTACAGTAGTTAAAGAACACCGTGAAAATGGTAATCACAGCAGTATGAATCAATGCTAGCGAAGCCATGGTCTGGACTGTGTAGTTGAAATGTGGAGAAATCAATAGGCAGCTGCTAGTACCGCGGCGTGGCGCGAGGGGTCGAAGGGGATCCAGTTGTGGCCGCGGTCGGCGGGGTGGCGGAAGTGGGTGGCCGGCAGGAACTGGAGGCCCCCGAGCACGAGGATGGCGGCGAGGGCCAGCATCTGCATCCCCGGCCACGTCCGCGGCGCCGGCTCGACGTCGCAGTGGATGACGCGCTGAGGCTGCTGCGCCCCATCGCCCCTCGCGTTCGCGGCGGCCGCCGCGGGGCGGCGCTGGAGGCCGTCCATGGATGGGGTGGAGAAGGTTTGGAGGGAGGCGGGGTGGCGGAGGGCCACGGTCGGCGGGGTGGCGGAAGTGGGTGGCCGGCAGGAACTGGAGGCCCCCGAGCACGAGGATGGCGGCGAGGGCCAGCATCTGCATCCCCGGCCATGCCCGCGGCGCCGGCTCGATGTCGCAGTGGATGACGTGTTGAGGCTGCTGCGCCCCATCGCCCCTCGCGTTCACGGCGGCCGCCGCAGGGCGGCGCTGGAGGCCGTCCATGGATGGGGTGGAGAAGGTTTGGAGGGAGGCGGGGCGGCGGAGGGGAGCCTAACGGGCGGCGGGGCGAGCCATATGGTCGCCGGAGTCGCCGGCGGCGACCAATCCACGGCGGCGGAGATCTCAGAGGACGCAAAGCACGGCGGCGGCGATTATGGCGTGCTCGCGGCGCCCCGGCAGCTGATCTCCGTCGAGAAGGGAGAGGGAGTGACGCCGGAGGTCCCCGTGATCGTAGATCTGTCCGGGGAGAGGCGGAGCGGCCGCGCGGCGTGTCGGCGGCGGCAGCGAGGTTCGGCCGTCGCGCGAGAGAGAGGAAGGGGGAGGGGGAGTGTGCTGACGGTTTTACAGAAAAGTCCGCGAGTTTTTCGGAATTCGCGTTTTGGTCCCTCGCTTCGCGTTTCCGTGGACTGCGGGTTCGATTAACGGTTTTCTGAGGGGCTTTTCTGCAAAAGCGTCATCGACGCCTCTGCTGGCCGTCCGATCGACGGCGGACGGCCGGGATCGCAGAACTATAGTACTGTAGCTAGCTACAGTGCTTACTGTAGCTAGCTACAGTTGCCGAGCAAGGAGAGCGCGAGAATTCGTTTCAATTTAATATATTTAGTAGATCAGCTAGTCTCCTCGAGCATAACCAGCCTCTTGCCAGTTGCCACATACACACATATATACCTCCAGCAGGCTCGCAGAATGCATGTGCCTATCCTGACAAACCATTTTTTTTTTTACCAAGAACTGTAGGGCTTGAGCCCCACAACATTTTATTAATCACCCACAAAATATTTATGAAAGGATCAAACTGAAAAAAATTACAACGGGAGAAAGAAGGAGGGCCGGCTTTTTATCTAAGAGTCTCAATCCATTCTGACCAACTGTGTACATGCTTGGATTTCACCCTATGCACATGCATGGTGACCTCATGAATAAAGTCCCGTTCACGATATCATTATCATCACCATTGCTGGAGTCCCGGTCACGATATGCCATGAGATCATTTCCTGTTTGCATTTAGCAACACAATAGTTTGAGAGCCTTTTTCAAAAATTGATGGATTTACCCATCGTTAATCATGTCTAATTATTGAGTCTATTGACAATAATGCTTCACAAAAAAAGGTTCTTGGGGAATTTTTGGATGCAAAATTATTGAGCACAATATTAAGATCAATATTGTCCAAGATATCCTTCTCAATTTAACATGTAGCCAAGCCATTCAATGTGTCTTGTAAATAATTGATTTCAAAAAAAAATTAGTAGTTTCAATTTAGAGAAAATTCTTTCAGGTGAGGCTACAATCACGGGTATAGTCAAGAGGATTCGATAGGAAACTTATACGTTTGGATAGGAATCTACGTATGTAAAAAATTAAAGGCTTCATCTAGAGAAGTTACTTGCAACACTTTAGCTCAGAGAAAAATAATCAGGATCAACATCAACCGACTTGTTATGAATGAAAGCTTCTGTAAAAATAGTGAATTTTTTCGTAGATTAAAAAGAAACTAGTTTGTTTTGTTAGAAAATGGATTTACCTGTATGGATTCAATCCAGTATTGCAAAATATTAAGAAATAACTAGTTTGTTTTGTTAGAAATTGGATTTACCTTTATGGATTCAGTCCAATATTGCAAAAGATTATCTTCTTCTTCATCGATTCTTCCAATAGAACACGACATCAAGGTCTAGCCTTGCCGCTTCTGAAGGAGGGGAGTTTGATGTCGCACTTTGCAACTATATTTTCTGCAATAGACAACCAAATGTATGGTCTGTTGGGTCTTGGGAACTCACTAATGGTCCGCGCTCGCAGATGGGACATGTTTAGCCTATCTTTGCCACCTCAGCTCGAGCTTCTACATGTAAAATATAGTTGAAATATCTCTGTTGTAATAGAAACTAAGATCAGATTCAAAGATGACGTCCGAAGTGAATCAAGAAAGCAGAAAATAGTTGTTAATTAAAAGAAACCACTGGGTGCTCTGGTGGTTCGTTGAGTTCATGCACAAAATCGTGACCAATTGTGCTTGGAAACACACATGATAATTTGAAAAGTCATGCTGAATCATTTTAGTGCATGCTTCAAAATTCCTGCTCATCCCCTGCTACGAAAATTCTAGGCACGTCCATGTAAAGAAACTCCCAGTCAGTTACTATTCGTGATGAAATCGCAACTCAATAGGGATCCCTTGTGTCCCTCTAAGGCAGTTCCATCGTTGAACTACACAGGAATAGAATTCCACCAATTCGCTGAACTCCAAGGAGGCCTCGACCGGGTGACGCTGGCTGACTGTATGGGGGTCATCGGTTGGGGAGCGGACATAACGACATGCGCTCTATAATGGGGCCTCGACCTTTTGGCATGCGGGCGTCCGTGTCTTCAATAGATGGACCGAGCAGGATTCTCCATGTAGTAACACCAAGAACATGAGGTGAAAGGGAATGGCACTATGTCAGTCATTTGTTTCCGATGTCTCCAATGCCTATGTTGGGGTACATTCATTCTATGGGCAAAATAATCGTGCCTATTGCTAAATTTTCTTTTCCCGTGTATTTTTTTAACATGATTTGGGTATTGAATTAGATGTCACCATCTTCTATAATATATCAGCTAGTCTCCTCGAGCATAACCTCTTGCCACATACACATATAGATATACACCTCCAGCAGGCTCGCAGAATGCATGTGCCTATCCTGGCAAAACCATTATCATTGTTGGAGTCCCGATCATGATATCCATGTGATCATTTCCTGTTTGCATTTAACAACACAAAAGATCAAGAGCCTTGTCCAAAAATTGATGGATTTACCCATCGTTTATCTTGTCTCACATCACATGGTGTACTATGTAGATATTTCTTAAGAGGACTACGGTGGGTCAGCCTATATAGGACTGTTATTAAAATAAGAACTACAAGCCAAGAGGGCAATACACAGAATCCATCCATTGCTGCCTTTTTTTTAACTGCGCCTGCACTTTTCTGAAATCGGCTTAGACTTGGTGAACCCTATGTGCCGCCTTTAGCGCCGCGCACCCCCGCGCGCTAAAATGGGCCGGCCTGCGCGCTAAATGGGCCGGCCCGTGCGTGGTTTTCCTTTTTTTCGTTTCTTTTTTCTTTTCTTTTTTCGTTTTCTTTTTGTTTCTTTTTTCGTTTCTTTTTTCTTTACTTTATCGTTTCTTTTTTCATTTCGACTTTGAATTTGTTCAAATTCGAAATCATTAAATTTTAAATTTGTTCAGATTTCAAATTTGTTCAAATTAGAAATTATTTAATTTTAAATTTATTCAGATGTCAAATTTGTTTGAAATATGTTCACATTTGAAATTTGTTCAGATTTTAACTTTGAACATTTTGAATTTTGCTCAGATTTTGAAAAAAATGTTCAAATTTGAAATTTGTTCAGTTTTTTTTCCATATTCTGAAATCTTCAGATTCAAAAAATGTTCAAATTTTGTTATTGTCCGGTTAAAAAAATGTCCAAATCCTAAAATCGTTCAATTTTGAAAATGTTCATATTCGAAAAAAATCAGATTCGAAATTTGTTTCGATTCGAAAATCGTTCAAATGTAAAAATTGTTCGAAATTGAAATTTGTTCAAAATTGAAAATTGTTTAAATCCCAAAATTGTTCAATTTTAAAATATTCATATTTTTTAAATTATAAACACACAAAAATGAAACAAGAAAAAAAAACAGAAAAAACAAAAGAGAAAAAGAAAAACGAATTACCTGATGCCTCATGGGCCGCGGCCCAGCAGAGCCACGCAAGGGCGCGAGGTGCGCGACATGCCTGTCCCGCGCCGCAAAGGGCGGTGCATAGGAGCACCCCTTAGACTTGAGGAAATCCGAGTCAATATGACATTTAGCAAAATCCAAAAATATTAAACCCGTTCAATCTGGCCCAACAAGGGCCCAACAAGGGACCCGTTCAATCTGTTACTCCGAAAAAACTCGGAGCCGGGTACCACTAAGAAAAGGATTCTCTTTGTGAAGTTTAAATTGCTAGTATCAGAAAAATGACATGTTTTAAGAGAGAAAAGAAGATACGGGAGGTTGAGAGATGGACTTTTTTCCTTTTTCTTTTAGATTTGTTTTTTTATAATGAAATATCTTGAGAACCGTTTGTCCAAATTACGAACCGTTTTCACTTTTGAGATCATCGTGTCGAGATATTTAAAACTAGATCCCATATTGATAGGTTTCGAAAAACTTTATTTTCGTACTTCCAAAACTACTATGATTGTACTTTTGTACTTTCCAATACTTGTACATAGTATACAGAATAGGGAAGTACAGAGTATATAGAACAGGGAGTACAGAGTACAGGGAACATGGTGTACAGAGTACACAGAACAACGAGTATATAATAAACAGATAGACAGAGTACAAGTACACAGAAAACGAAGTACAAAGTACGTTGACAGTCGAAGTATAAGTATGTTGAAACCCGGATTACAAGTACGTTGAAATCTTTTAACTTTTGGAAGTACAGAAAAAAACTTCGTCAAAACATATCAATATAGGATTTAGTTTTGAAGATCTCGACACGAGAAGTTCAAAAGTGAAAACTGTTTGCCATTTGAACGGACGGTTCTGAAGATATTTTGTTTTTTTTAACTTCGGTTCAAAAAAATAAATGGAAAAAGCTACCCTCCACCTCCCGTATACTTTTCTCTCTCATCCGCATTTTAACTCCGGTTGCGATACTTGACGGACATGCAAGCACTTACGGAGGACCAAGCGAGAAAAATGCGACACTTGGAGTGCAACTTAAGTTTCCTTTACAAAGGAAACATTTTTTTTAAGGATTACCCTCGTGTTCATTTTTTTTAATAGCTCACCTAGACACCATCTGGGTTTGTTGCCCAGCCCAGAGGCCGACCTCCAAAAATAAAACGGCCCAACCGTGTTCCAGAACAGTGTTCGCCTCGCTCTGGATTCCTCTTCTACAGTGTACCCGGTTCTTCCCTGGCCTCTCCCGATCCTTCTGGACATGCCACCGCACCGCCCCTCGGCAACATCTCGAACCTTCGCTTCTTCCCCCTTTATACCCCTCTTCCTCGCTCGCCCCGCTCCGCACTGCACAAGCCACAAGGAATCCATCGAGCTCACGTAGTCGAGTAGCGCGCACAAACGCACCCACTGACCGAGAGGAAGAAGAAGAGGAAGCCATGGCCGAGCTGCTGTTCGCCCCTGCCCTGACCGGCCTCCTCCACATGCCGGACGTGCTGGACCGCCTCGCCGCCGCGGACGTCGACCACCGCGACGACGCCCACCACCGCCACCACCAGGCTGCCCATGGGCACGGACAGCCCCGCCCGCACGGCGTTGGCGGCGGCGCGCCAGTGGACATCGTGGAGACCCCCGGCGAGTACGCCTTCCTGCTCGACGTCCCCGGCCTCTCCAAGTCAGACATCCAGGTACGAACACACCCGTTCTTCTTGCTTTTACCCCATTCCTGACACTGAAATCGATTCGATTCAAGGAGAATGGTGACACTAACGTTGGGCGGCGTGCACTGAAACGAGCAGGTGACTCTGGAGGAGGACAACGTGCTGGTGATGAAGAGCGCCGCCGGCAACGGGAACGGGAACGGCGCCGCCGGCAACGGGAAGCGGAAGCGGGAGGAGGAGGACGGGGACTGCAGGTACATTCGGCTGGAGCGCCGCGCGTCGCCGCGGTCGTTCGTGCGCAAGTTCCGGCTGCCGGAGGACGCGGACGCGGGCGGCGTCACCGCGCGCTGCGAGAACGGCGTGCTCACCGTCACCGTCAAGAAGCAGCCGCCGCCCGAGAAGAAGCCCAAGTCCGTCCAGGTCGCCATCGCGTGATCGAGGCTTCGGCCACGCGCTTGCAAGTAGCTAAGGAGCAGTCAGTATCGGGGTCATCAGTGTAGCGGTAGATGCTGGTAGGGTGTGTGTTCTTCAGTGGTCTCAGGCTCCTCTGTTCGTCTTCCGTCTTCAGAGTGTAGCTGGCTGTGGTTGTCTCTTTCGTTGATGTAGCTGTGGAATGGAACTATGGAAGCACCGAAGCACGAATCACTCGTATTGTATCCGTGTCCGTTTGTGATTGTTAAGCTCGGTCTCGATTGGATTAATATTGTAGAAGATCGATCGTGGTTGCATGAGATTGTAGGATTTGACCGGTAGAACCGTAGAAGTATCGGATGATCATCATTCATCAAGCTTCCTGACAATCTATTGTATATCCACAAGGCAGCTGAAAAACATTTTACATCTAGAATGTTGTACGTCGATACAAACCCATCTCCCCTTTTCTCCTCTTTGTGCCATGCGTTGGAGCATAGGAGATCCCTTAAAAAGTGAAATCTAGGTGAACTAGCTATTTGGCGCTCCGGAGCATCAGCGTTCCTGTTTATATAAATAAATTAAACAAATACTTCTGAGTTTCAAAAATACTGAAAAATTCAGGAGGTAGGAAATGAGTTATCCCAGAGTAAAATATCAACTTCAACTGAGCTACATAAAAATGATAAAAGTATGGATCTGAATACGCACATTTCAAATCTCTAAAATTTGTGAAATTTGTCATTTTTATGTAGCTCATAATACAAAATATTTGAACTTTATTTTTTTACAAGGTTGTGGATACATTATATATATATAAAAAAACAATTTTTTTATCTTCGAAGTATTTATTTTATATTATTCTCAAATGAGCAGAAGCAGTGGTACTTGGAACCAAAGAGACTTTTTTAGATTACCTCTCAAACCCAGATGTAAAACAGAAAGTGCAAACTGTCGAATCTTAAACTTTAGAAAGAATGTACGTAATCCTACGACTGGTCTATTTTACTGGCCTGGCTGACATGCGGGCTATGTTGGGACCAAAAATAAAAAGAAAAGACCCACATATCGGCTGAATTACGGGCTGACATGTGGGCTATGTTCGGACAAAAAATTCCGGAATTGCACATCCGCCCAAAATCAACGCATATCGGCTGAATTACAGGCTGACGTGTGGGTTATGTTCGGACAAAAAAAGTCTGAATTCGCATATCAGTTGAATTTTTAAAGACTTCCCTGTTTAAGGATATCTCAGAGATGATTTTACCATATATTGTCTTCTTTTTTTTACAAATGTTATCGCTAGATTTTATTTAAGAAATAACGAGAGAATTGAACATGTTAATAAATGAAAAATCAGTCTAACCGATACACTCGTCTGATCATCATGAAACAACCGTAACACACGTATGTATCCAACCTATATGAAAATAAAGATATAAAATACGATCGACTCAAAAATCTAACAAAAAATAAAGGTTGTCGTCGGTCACATCATTATCACTCCTCCAACCTATTGACCTAAAGAACTACCATCTAAGAAGACTAATTGGGTAAAAGACCAACAACTCCGATTCTCATGATGAGCACCAAAAGGGAGGTATGTAAGAATAGCACCTATAAAAATATTTATGATCAGACCGCCTAGTGTTGGTCATCATCGCTGCTCGAACGACATGATGAATAGTTGACCAGTGGGACACGTCAGAACAAATCGAAACAAAAGCTGAATACATAAATACTGCCGCGATCAAACCATCACTCATCATGATGCCGCATGTGTCCAACCCACCAAGAGCTTAGAAGATGGTTGTTGAACTGTATGGTGTAAAAATTCTGATGTAATAGTGATCCTATTTAATTGTGACAAGAGAAATGGAAAATCATATAATTCACAAATAATCGATCTTTCATAACTGAGCCGAGCGAGGAGTAGACTCAACTGTTGCTAGAGATGTATTATGTATGCTTCACACTTAGTTTAAGTTTCTTTTGCGATGCCATCAAAATTAGCAAACATCTTAGGAATTGGAAGCATCATGATTTGTGACAACACCAATTTGTTACTTCTGGCGAAGTAATATGAGATGCTGGTCGCATGGTACTGCAATCATGTTCGAGTATTCGACATGCATGTGGCAGCAACTACGCCAGGAAGCGAAAACGACATGAGGAGGACTACTATAGGTACATCCTTCTCCATCGTCGCGGTTATTCATGCTCACGTTCTACCTACACTTCTGGAGTACATAGAGGCGGGTGGTGTCACCGCATGCTAAAAGAATGACGTGCTGATGGACACCACCAAGAAGCAGCCATCACTGTAGAAGAAGGCCAAGTCCGTCCAGGTTGCCATCGAGTGATCGAAGTCGCATCATCAGTGTGTTGAGTGAGACTGGTAGGGGTTGTTCTGGCTTATATTCCGTTGTTCATGGATGGAGACTATGTGTGCTAGTTGTGGGTGTTTTCGGGAATTTAGTTGATAAACTATGGAAACACATATTAGTTGTATTGTATCCCCTTCAATATCTTGTCCCCTAAGTGCGAGTAATATGGGATTGGTTTATCTCTCTGTTCCGCTTATCCTCCAGCTCTCCCTCCACCAACTACAGAGTGAGCTGCACTCCGCTGGTTGAATCAACCCTAAACCCCACACTTTGGGGCTTACCTTCCTAACTACCGGCCTTAGAGGAACTGGACCTACTTCGCTTGCTTCCTCTGCCACTACTGCTCTGCGAGGCCCGATCAAAATTAAACCACTTCCCCAGTTGGCTCTACGAGGCCCAGCACTGTGGCCCCGCTTGTTCATGCTCAAAACTTGTTTAACCGAACGTACGAATGAAAGCCAACGGTGTGCTTCGAATTTGTCTATTGTCGTCCAATTGTTTTTTGTTCATTACGGTTCAGGAGTAAATATTATACAAGATCAATAGTAGTTTTAACCAATAAGAAAACAATGGCAAACCCCCAAAATATTCTATACGAATTATGAGTAACAAGTCCTGACCCTTTCTACTTTACATCCAAATGGTAGCTGGAAATATTTAAAATTTATAATTCACTTCATGCCAAGTGTACTAGTAGGAAACACCCTAGCAGTGGCGTGCGGTTTTAGTCATAGGTGATGTACATTCGGCACGCCACTGATACAAATATGAATGCTTTCCTAACCATCCGATGATCTAAACAAACCCATATAAACTTGAACTGATATAATCAAAATTCTTATCAAGGAGCTACTCTATTGAGGAGGGGATGCCCAGAACGGTGTGTTAGAATACACGTTGAACTGCCTGGAAGCAACTTTATTGAGCTCCATGGAAGCAAAATATGCAATATCACATTAAATGGTAATTGTATTTTCATAGCATGTCTAAATAAAAGTAATAATTGTATTGTACCAACATCTTATCAAATCAAACAAGTGAAAAACTGGCAAACCCACATATTACTCTGTACTAATAGTGACGTATTGTAGGATTTGACTTGTACTAGATGTCAAGATCATTGTTTTGTAAGGAGTGTAGTTTGTCCACATTTATTACAAATTCATACACTATGCTAGCGTGGTTGTAGGTTGTTGCGACCCATTTACCTTCAGAATCTTGCACTTGAACACAATTAATCCTCTCTTTCTCTCATTGTCCCTAATCTCATCGGCGAGTACAAGCTATAATAGAAAGGTATCTCAAAATGTGGTCCTCGGAATAAATTACACTTGAAACATGTACAATCAAAATGTATGTTAGAGAGCTACTTACTAAACGAGGGGGGGGGGGGGGGGGGGGGTTAGAACAACATATGGATGCCCATGTGCTCCCTACCAATATTTGACTACATGGAAGGGACATGGTTTTTGAACGACGTGGTATAAAAACCCTGATGTAATAGTGTTCTAATTTAAGTGTAATACAAAGGTATGTCAAAATGTGTTCTTCAAAATAAATTACACTTGAAATAGATACAATGAAAACGTATGTTTTAGAGAGCTACTTAGCTACTTATTTAACATCATATGGATGACCATCTGCTCGCTGGCAATACTTAACTGCATGGAAAGGACGTGGTTGTTGAACCACGTGATATTAAAAACCTGAGGTAATAGTGACCCTATTTAAGCGTGAGAACAGAAATGAACATCATATAATTCACAAATAATCGATCTTTCATAACTGAGCCAAGCAAGGAGTAGACTCAACTTTTGCTAGGATTGTATTAGCATACATGTCTCACACTTAATTGAAATAGCTTTAGTGATGCCATCAAAACTAACAAACATCTTAGGACTTGAAAGCATCATGATTTGTGAAATGAAGTAATATGACATGATGATCCCATGATATTGGTGTCCGCTTCAAGTATTTGACACTCCTGTGGAAAATAACCAATGACAACAACCCTGGGAAGCGGAAGCGCGAGTACGAAAGGGATTACATGTACATCTGCCTGGAGCGTAACTGCATAACCGCAAGTTCTATGTACCCTGCAGAAGGATATAGACACAGGTTGGTCCACCGTACGTTGCACGAAACACCATGTTGATGGTCACCCCGCAAGAAGCAGCCCGCTGAGAGAGAAGAAGACCAAGTCCTTGCAAGATGCCATTGTGTGATCGAGCAGTAGTTTCTTGATATGGAAGAGTCCATCTCGAAGTCATCGGTGTGGTGGGTGAGTCTAGTCGGGGGTGTTTTCTTGTGGTGTTTGTCTCCGCTGTTCATGCATCAAGATTACCTTTACTTTTTGTGGGTGTTTTTTCCCAATGTAGTGGTGAAATGGAACTACATGAGCACGAATTACTCTTAACGTATCTCCGCCTATATCTTGATTCCTCTTGGTGATGCTGAAAATTTCTATAACCAACCAATGGTGTGTCAGGAATGTGTCCATTTCCTACATATTTTGTGTGTTTATTTTATTCGTCTAGATTAGAGTAATCTTGTACAAGATCGATAGTCGTTTTAACCAATTAGCAAACAATGGTAGAACCTAAAAATATTTGCGATGTACCAGCAGAGAGAGACATGTAGAAGTTTCGGATTTTTACCTAGTATTGCATGTAGGAGTTATGCCCTAGAGGCAAATGATGAAGGTGTTTTATTAGCATAACTCATATATGTTCACAATAAGTTTTAAACCATACTATAACTGTAGTAAGCGGAAACATTAATACACGTGTGGTATATAAACAACCGGGTTCTTAGTAGCCTCTACTTGACTAGTCCATTGGTCAACCGATGATCAAGGTTTCCTGATCATTGAAATTTATGTCAATTGACAATGGAGTCGTGTCATTGGAGAATGACATGATGGACATCCACCCAATGTAAGTTATACGCAATAAGATCTGTCACAAATATCGGCATTGCGATAACTTAAAAAAAACATAGTAGTAACCAAGTCCTTAGACCGTGAGATCATATTTAATCACTGTTCCGGAGAAAAGCTTTGACTGTATCAACCATCATACCGTAAACAGGGTGATCATAAAGGTGTCTATCAGGTTTCCTAAAGGAATATGTTGAGGCGTATGCATCAAGAGCGGAGCGGATTTGTCCATCCGCGTGACGGACAGATATCACTGAGCCCACTCGGCGATATTACATCAAAGTCTTGCAAGCATGTGACCGGGTCACAGAGATGTAATATCATGGAGACGAGTAAATAAGTTTGTCGGGTAACAAGATGGGGATCTCGAACAAACTTGATATCGTGTGACAAAAGGAATGGTGAACAACAGTAAGGTTCAAGCGACAAAGAACTTCATGGAACGCACAGGGGCCATCATGGTTGTCCAGATCCCGCTGTTGTTCATTGATCGGATAGGGGTCTCGATCATGTCTGGAGTGATCCCGAACCATAGGGTGGCACACTTAAGGGAAGACGACGCTTAGGAATAGTTTAGGTATCGAAGAGAAATGAGAAACGAACTCCAGAATTGTTCCGGGAATTATCCGATGATGATAGGAGGAGTTCCGAAGTGTTTTCGAATGAGAGATGATTATCCGATGGAGATCGGAGGGGTTCCGAAGGTGTATCGGAATAAGGGAGAAATATCCAATGAAGATCGGAGGGCAACGAAAGGTGTTTCGGAGCAAGAGAAATTAAATAATATGTATTTAATATAAATTAGTGTAATTAATAATATATAAATATTTTTTTATTGATTTAATGGGGCAGCCCACTTAAATGGGCCTCACCCGAAAGGGAAATCCCATAAGGGGCCGCACCCCTAAGGAGGTCCTATGTACATGAATATAAATGTTTCAAATTTTTGGTTTTTTTTTTTTGTGTAGTCCTATGTACCCGGCCACATCCGAAACTTCTTTTCATGTCAGTCAAAATACCCATGCATCTCACATTCTCATTTGTTTTTTTTTTGAATGTTTTGTAATGTTCACATGTTTCTATGGTGTCTAATTCAAAGTTACAGAGTCCATAAATGTAAAAAAGAATCACCTAACATTGTGATTTTGTCACACTTCGGTCAATGTCATTATAACATTCACAAGTTCGAATCCTATCTATGTTAAACTCATTGTAAAATAATTATTCCATGGAAAAAGCTATTGGGGAATTCGAAAAGATTTTAGATTTGTTTAAGCCCCGCAGCCCACCTTCTATAATCTCACTCCCCATCAAACCATCTCTCCATTACATCCAGCCCAACTTGCAAACTGCCCACGACATCCCAATCATGCAATTGAAAGCCTATACGGAAGCTATTTCCTAGCTCGGATCCAGTCCCAGTATTGGAACTGCTGCTGTGATGCTGGCACGGAGACTAAGGTGTGCGGAGAAGCTCTGCCACAAAGTTTGGCTACGCATGGTTACGTTCGGTGAACGGTGATCACCCAACAAGATGGCACGTGCAGGCCTGCAGCCGTCCACGATAACGATCGAGGGGAATGAGCAAGAGGATGAATGTCGTGACACGTAGTCATACAGGCGAATCAAGTTAGGCCACCGATCCTGATGCTTCCTAATCCTAAGTTTTTTTCTAACCACCTTCAGTGTACATACATCAATCATCTAGACTGCTTCAAGAATATTTATCTTGGGCTGGTATCAATTGGTATCTTTCAGAAATGTATATACACGTATATATAGGTACTATCGGAAGGCTCGCGGGTCACGTGCCCGACCTGGGCTAGCCCCTTAATTAAAGACTGCACTCAATATGTGTCATGATATATCACATTTTTTTATGAGGTAAGGTGACTTGGGTGGGGGCCATGACCGTATGAGGGACACAAGGGGCGACGTCGTGGGCGACACCATAGTAAAGCCACCGGTTTCCTGTTTCACCAGCGTGACGGACTGCTCAAGCGATTCGAGAGCGATAATAAACCAACATATTTAAGAGTGGAGGTTTCGTGCTCTCGAACAACATGCCTAAATCCGAGTAATAATTGTACAGTATACAATATATTATCAAACTAAACAAGTGAAAAATCGGCGAACCCTAATGTTACGTTATTCCTCGGTACGAGTATTGGCGGATTATTATTTGACTTGTAGATGTCAAGATCATTGTTTTTGTAAGCAATACCGTTTATCACTATTTAGACATTCATCAACTTTGCGAATCATTTACCTTACAATCTTGCGGTTCAACCCAATCAACCACCCCCCCCCGCCCCCGCTCTCTTTCTGTCATGAATCTGAGCTCATTTGCCAGAGCAAGCTAAAGCAAAGGCATCTCAAAATATGGGCATCTAAATAAATTACACTACAAACAGATACAATCAAAATGTATGTCAGAGAGCTACTAATTTGATGGAGGGGAGGTGGATGCTCATGTGCTCCCTGGCAGTAATTAACTGAATGGTGGGTACATGGTTGTTGAACCGTATAGTATAAAAATTATGATTTAACAATGATCCTACTTAAGTGTGTGACACGGGAAATGGAAAATCATACAGTTCACATATAATCGATCTTTCATAACTGAGCCGAGCGAGGAGTAGACTCAACTATTGCTACTAGCTAGAGATGTACTATGTATGCTTCACACTTAGTTTAAGTTCTTTTGTGATGCCATCAAAACTATAAAACATCTTAGGAATTGGAAGCATCCGGATTTGTGACTACACCAATTTGATACTTCTGTCAAAGTAATATCAGATGGTGGTCACATGGTACTGCAATGATGTTCGAGTATTCGACATGCATGTTGCAGCAACTATGCCAGGAAGCGGAAACGAGACGAGGATGGCTACTGTTGGTACATCCTTCTCCATCGTCGTAGTTATTCATGCTCACGTTCTACCTACCCTTCTGGAGTACACAGAGGCGGGTGGTGTCACCGCATGCTAAAAGAATGACGTGCTGATGGTCACCACCAAGGAGCGGCCAACACTGTAGAAGAAGGCCAATCCGTCGAGGTTGCCATCGAGTGACCCAAGTCGCCCTTGCTCGTTAGGGAACAGTTTGTATCAGCGTCATCAGTGTGTTGAGTGAGACTGGTAGGGGTTGTTCTCTTGTGGCTTATATTCCTTTGTTCATGGATAGAGACTATGTGTGCTAGTTGTGGGTGTTTTGGGGGAATTTAGTTGATAAATGGAACTATGAAAACACATATTGGTTGTATTGTATCCCCTTCAATATCTTGTCACCTAAGTGAGAGTAATATGGGATTGGTTTATCTCTGTTCCGCTTATCCTCCAGCTCTCCCTCCACCAACTATAGACTGAGCTGCACTCCGCTGGTTGAATCAACCCTAAACCCCACCCTTTGGGGCTTACCTTCCTAACTACCCACCTGAGACTGGAAGGAACTGGACCTACTTTGCTTGCTTCCTCTGCCACTACTTCTCTACGAAGCCTGAGCAAAATTAAACCACTTCCCAGTTGGCTCTACGAGGCCCATCACTATGGCCCGCTTGATCATGCTCAAAACTTGTTTAACCAAACGTACATACGAAAGCCAACTGTGTGCCTGGAATTTGTCTAATGTCGTCCAATTGTGTTTTGTTCATTACGATTCTGGAGTAAATATTATACAAGATCAATAGTCATTTTAACCAATAAGAAAACAATGGCAAAACCCCAAAATAGTTTGTACTAATTACGAGTAACAGGTCCTGACCTTTTCTACTTTACATCCAACTGGTAGCTGAAAATATTTAACATTTATATTTCACTTCGTGCCAAGTGCACTCGAAGGAAACACCCAAGTAGTGGCGTGCGGTTTTAGTCATCGGTGATGTCTAACCAACCGATGATCTAAACAAACCCATGTAAACTCGAACCGATATAATTAAAATTCTTAACAGGGAGCTACTCTATTGAAGAGGGGATGCCCAGAACGGTGTTAGAATACCCATTGAACTACTTGGAGGCAACTTTATTGAGCTCCATGGAAGCAAAATATGCAATAGCACATTAAATGGTAATTATATTTTCTTACTACCTTTCGTGTGCTCATCAGCATGCCTAAATCAGAGTAATAATTGTATATTACTAACATCTTATCAAATCAAACAAGTGAAAAACTAGCAAACCCACATATTACTCCTAACTAATAGTGACATATTGTAGGATTTGACTTGTACTAGATGTCAAGATCATTGTTTTCTAAGTAGTGTAGTTTGTCCACATTTATTACAAATTCATACACTATGCTAGTGTGGTCGTCGGTTGTTGCGACCCATTTACCTTCAAAATCTTGCACTTCAACCCAATTAATCATCTCTTTCTCTCATAGTCCCTAAGCTCATTGGCAAAAACAAGCTATAATACAAAGGTATTTCGAAATGTGCTCCTCAGAATAAATTACACTTAAAACAGATACAATCAAAATGTATGTTAGAGGGCAGATCTACTCATTTAACGGGAGGGGGGGGGGGGGGGGGGGGGGGGGGGGAGGTAGAACAACATATGGATGCACATGTGCTCCCTAGCAATATCTGACTACATGGAAGGGACATGGTTGTTGAACGACATGGTATAAAAATCCTGATGTAATAGTGATCTAATTTAAGTGTAATACAAAGGTATGTCAAAATGTGGTCTTAAATTACACTTATAGATACAATCAAAATGTATTTTAGAGAGCTACTTAGCTACTTATTTAACATAGGGGGGGGGGGGGGGGGGTACAGAACATCATATGGACGCACATCTGCTCGTTGGCAATAGTTAACTGCATGGAAGGGACGTAGTTGTTGAACCACGTTGTATAAAAAACCTGAGGTAATAGTGACCCTATTTAAGCGTGACAAGAGAAATGGAACATCAAACAATTCACAAATAATCGATCTTTCATAACTGAGCCAAGCAAGGAGTAGAATCAATTGTTGCTAGGATTGTATTAACATACATGTATCACACTTAATTGAAATAGCTTTCGTGATGCCATCAAAACTAACAAACGTCGTAGGACTTGGAAGCATCAGGATTTGTGACACAAAGTAATATCACATGATGATCACATGATATTGGGGTCTGCTTCAAGTACTTGACATTCCTATGGAAAAATAACCAATTGGAAGCGTGAGTAGGAAGGGGATGACATGTACATCAGCCTCGAGCGTAGCCGCAAGTTGTATCTGCCCTCTAGGAGGACAGAGACACAGGTGGTGCCACCGTACATTGTAGGAAACGGCTTGTTGATCGTCACCGTCAAGAAGTAGCCCTGAGAGAGAAGAAGACCAAGTCCTTGCAAGATGCCATCGTGTGATCGAGCAGTAGTTTCTTGCTATGGAAGAGTCCATCTCGAAGTCATCGGTGTACAGGTGCGTCTAGTCGGGGGTGTTTTCTTTTGGTATTTTGCTCCTCTGTTAGTGCCTCGAGACTAGTTTTACTTGTTGTGGGTGTTTTTCCGAATGTAGTGGTGAAATGGAACTACATGAGCATGAATTAGTCTTAACGTATCTCCGCCTATATCTTGATTCGGCTTGCTAATGCTGAAATTTTTTGTAACCAACCAGACGAATGGAAGCCAATGGTGTGTCAGGAATGTGTCCATTATCCTACATATTTTGTGTATTTCTTTTGTTCGTCTAGGTTAGAGTAATCTTGTACAAGATCGACAGACGTTTTAACCAATAAGCAAACATTGGTAGAACCCAAAAATATTTGCTATGTATCAGCAGTAAGAGACATGTAGAAGTTTCGGATGTTTACCTAGTATTGTAACCCCATCTACTGTACACACAAATGGGCATCTGATTTTGTTATTTACATTTATAAGTTGTAACTATGTACTGCAAGCCAAACAATTTCAGTTTTCTCTCGATGTCGAGCGTCAGATTGCTCGTGCTCTTCTTACCACGCTGCTAGCGTCTCACCTCTTTGGTGCCTTACTTGATGTGTGGCGACTCATGATGATGATAGAAGGGATATGCCCGTTGACATGGTGGACACGACCGGCGAGTACGCCTTCCCGCTCTGCGTTCCTGGCATCTCCAAGTCAGACATCCAGGTACGCACACCGCTCCTTTGTTTCCCCATTTCTCCAACCGAAATCGATTCGTGGAGAAATTAGTTCCCTGATATCGGGCTGCTGAGCAAGTGACTCTGGAGAAGGACAATGTGCCGGTGATGAAGAGAGCCAACGGCAACGGCAATGGAAATGGCGCCGCCGCCGGACAGCAACAGGAAGCTGAAGCGGAAGGAGGAGGATGGGGCTGGAGGGTCGAGCCTCTGGCCGCGCGCTTGCAAGTAGGGAGCAGTCAGTATCGGGGTCATCCTTGTATCGGCAGATCAGTCATCAGTGTGGAGCGTGGCGAGGCTGGTAGGGTGTGTGTTCTTCAGTGGTCTCACGCTCCTCTGTTCGTGTTCCGTCTGCACTCACTAGTGCTGGCTGTGCTTGTTTTCGTTAATGAAGCAGGAATCACCCGTACCGTATATGTGTACGTTCCTTTTATTTAGCACGGTCTGGATTGGAGTAACATTGTACAAGATCGATCGTGGTTTGAGATTGTAGGATTTGACCGGTAGAAGTCTCGGATGATTACCGAGCATCCTGACCACGTATTGTACATCCAAAAGGCCTCAGACAACACTTTGCATTTACTATGTGTATTTTCACCCAATCCATCTTCCCTTCTCAATCCTTGGGCAATGCTAGTCGTCGGTTCAGCCGGCCGAGGGAAAGATCGAAAGTTGCCTCCACCGTACGAATTATTGGCCACGTAACAAAAAACAAATTTACTATTGTAACAAATCTTTGCAGCATGTAAAAAAAAATTCACAACATTTTCAATAAAGTAATGTAATATATCGATAATTATGCAACAATTGTTCACAACATTTTTTCATTCAAAGTTACAACATTCAAAAAGAAGAGTAACGCAAAAAAACTTATACTAAAAAAAGCCCTGCAAAAAAAAGATTCACAATATTCTGAAAAAAGTAACGCAAACATGTGTTTGTAGGGAGAGGCTTTTAGCGTCGAGCTCTAGGGAGCTCGGTTTTCAAATACTCAAAACTTGTATTTTAAAGTAAACTGATATAATCACAATGCTTATGAGGGGACTACTCTATTGAGGAGCGGATGCTCAAAATGGTGTAAGACGTCCCCTCCCCCTTCCCACCCCCCCTCCCGTGTAACTCTCTACGAGCGGTGTGTCGCTCCCCTTCCGGGCTGGGGCCGGTGTGTGCTTTTTGCAAGAAACCGACCCCCCCCCCCCCCCCTTGTAAATTGTGTTTTGTGGAATGGAAAATGTTCAGGGGGGCCTTTCGCCCCCGTTGTCTATACTACTATTAAAAGAGCAAACTTAATCTTTCGTAAGCGCACCCAATACAAGTACACAGAACAATGCAGTCCAATTTTAACCACACGATCACGCCCATCTAATTAGATCTAACCGTCCACTTAATAACAACCCTCAACAAAATGTACGCTTAACAAATTCTGCGGGCAGACGAAAACTCTGTCGAGCGGACGAAAAAATCCGCGCGGGTCTCCACTACTAATCTCATCGCGAGACAGAATTAAACCAGGCCGCCCTCACCGCCGTCTCTCCGCCATTCTTGCTCGCCACCATGCTCGCCCGGCGCTGCCCTGCGCCTACCCCCTGTCGGACTCGCCTACACTGGTGCCTCCCTTCCCCATCCCTTCGACTCCCTGCTCCAGATCGATGGCGTCGTTTCCATGTCCGTCTACAGCGAACCATGTCGGCTGCCGATTCCCAAACGCCGGCCAACTCTGTGTTGTCTTTCCTTTGTAATCTGGTGCAACCCGCCATGGACTGTGCATGCATCTTGTGGATCCTCTCCCCTATCTCAATTTTTGTTCTTGCAGATCCGGAAGCAACAAAGAAAAAGAACTAGGGCACTGCATCGATTATTCCGGCAAGAAATACAGCTCCTGCGCCATCGAGGAGCATCATTGCTAACGGGTGGATAAGCATCTAACATGTACTCCGTTTCACGCAAATCAACCAACCCAGCGGGTGTATCTTTGATTTATTTCAGAGTAGCGTATACCATCAATTATTTCATCCAATGTCCATGTTTTTTTTACTAATTACCGTGGGCAATTTTTTGAACAGAATCATTGAGTAAAATTATATTTTAAGTTGCAGCTTATTAAACTGCAATTATGTATATTCTTCCAGCAACACAGTAATTTATTTGTTTTATTCTATTAGGCATTAAGGTGCAAATGGTTCAGATTTTTTTTGCTGTAGATTAACTTATGCAACAACTCAGGAACTAAGCCTATAAATATGTGCATACGGTACTATCTTATAGTAAAATATGGGCATACATGTGCCGGGTTTGAGTGGAGATCTGACATAGAGTTCATTTTAGTTCACTCTATTTTTTCTTGACATACATGGGACTGGAGGAGAGCGATGTCACGGAGGAAAACAAATAAACTCTATCAGGACTTGCATGAAAACATGCCATGTAACTAAAACTTTATCAAATTCGATTAGTTCAATGCTCACCGTCGTCTTGGAAGGACGAGGCATTTGCGTTCTTTCTTGGTTTCTCCGCATCTATGTTGTATGTATATAACTAACTTTTTAGCTAACATTATTTATTTTCTGATTACAGGGTTTGATCATGATAACCTTTAGTCATTGAGGCGGAATGGTGTTGAGGTGATTTTAGAATCAAGAGCTATGGGGGCGACTAGATTTCTGCAGCGGCATCCTGTTGACCAAGTTAATCTTCTATTCTCTATCTGGCAAGAATTACAAACTTTTATCATGTATATGTTTATTTTAAATCATGTTAAGGTCTACCTCTAATTAAATCTTTGTATACCTATATCAGGTGTTTGTGTGTTGTTCTTTATGTACTTGATGCAGAGTGCCTGCACGTACTCAACGATGCTATACTGTTCTCGCTTTTCTTTTCATTCATTCATGTTGTTTCAACCCCTGGTTCAGGCACATAATATTATTTCTTTTGGTTTGTGTTCAATTGATTTTTTTCGAAAAGTTGTGATCAATTGATGGCCATTATCTAACCATCGAGATGAATCCTATATGATTGGGTAGAGAAAGTACATAAAATGCCTTTTGGTTCTGGACTCCTGTATAGGATATAATCCTACATTATTAATTTATGGTTCTTTGTTAAATTTTGAAGCATCCTAGGTCTCACCTTCTCTGATTGTTATGGTACTATATTTTGGGGAACGATCATATCTTCTCTCATCCCGTCCTAGGTCTGTCCGTGAATCATGGGCTAGAGTACTAAGTAAGCGAAGTGAAATGGCCTCTCACATGCTAATCAAAGTTGTACTAAGTGATATAAAGTTCCAATTTGCACAACTCACACTCTTCTTCTTGGCGGCGATGAGCTGCCTGTCGGGACCGTGAGGTATGACTATGTCAGCTTTGAATCATTGCAAGTTTTCACTCCGTTGCAGTAATATTGCCGTATCCTTTAGAAAAAGTGGCTGATATTTCACTCTGTTGTGATTAATCTTTATTTTTCTGTTTAGTGCCATAAAATCATCTTTAGATTAAAGCAATCTTATCTGAATAGCATAAATAAATGGCTGATCATATTTAGCAATTGTTGTCTTATTGATTTTTAAAACAGTATGGCAGCAATGGCGTATGGAGCGCGTGTCTATGGGGAAGAAGTTCATCTATAAGCCACGGCCCGTTCACATAAAGTACAAGGATAGGTATTCTATAAATATGGAACCCGGCCATATTTGGCTAAGAACTTGAATTTTCAGGTCAACTAAACCTTGCGTGGATTTTGATCCACTGAGAAAGTATGAGTATGGCCTGGTATCAAACCTTACGGTGGACTTAAATCTCTATTGGTAGGTTTGTTTCAGAGGACCTAACGAACTGATTGATTGTTATTAAAAATAAAAAATGTTTGTTTTATTATTGATAGGCTTCCAAAGTTAGGATATTTTTAATTGACTTAATATTGATCGATGTGCATTTAATTTTGATTTGGCAGAGATGTTTTATGGTCAATCTACAATCTCCATTGGTAGCTTTATCTCTCAGACTTACAAACTGACTTGAATATTTTATTTATGATTTCATATTATTGGTTTCAAAGTTCTAAATGTTTCCGTTTCTTTTATTGTATATCGGTTGGCACGAAGTGTTTTAAACCGACTATATAGACGTGCGTTGCACGTGCGTGCATACTAGTTGTTTCAAAAAAAAAGAATGGTGTAAGAATTCCCATTGAACGGCATGGAAGCGACTTTATTGAGCTCCATGGAAGCAAAATAAGCAATAGCGCATTAGATGGTAATTGTATTTTCGTATTACCTTTTATGTGTCATTCGGCATGTCTAAATCAGAGTAATACTTGTATAGTATCCAACATCTTATCAAACCAAACAATTGAAAAGCCATCAAACTCACATATAACTCTTTACTAATAGTGACGTATTATAGGATTTGACTTATACCAGATGTGAAGATCATTATTTTTATAAGCAATGTAGTTTGTCAACATCTGTTTATAAGTTCATCAACTACCTGAGCATGGTTGTAGGTTGTTGCGAACAATTTACCTTCAGAATTTTGCATTTCAACCCAATTAATCATATGTTTCTCTCATAGTCTCTCAGCTCATCGGTCAGGACAAGCTAAATACAAAGGTATCTCAAAATGTGGTCTTCTGAATAAACTACACTTGAAACAGATACAATCAAAATGTATGTCAGAGGCTACTTATTTGACGGAGGGGAGGTTCAGAACAACATATGGATGACCATGTGCTCCCTGGCAATACTTAACTGCATGGAAGGGACATGGTTGTTGAGCCACATGGTATAAAAAATTCGGATGTAATATATTGTGATCCTATTTAAGTGTGATAAGAGAAATGGAACATCATATAATTCACAAATAATCGAGCTTTCATAACCGAAGTAAGCAAGGAGTGAACTCAGTTGCCGCTAGAGTTATATTAGCATACACATTTCACACTTAGTTGAAATTGCTTTGACGATGCCATCAAAACTAAAAAACATCTTAGGACTTGGAAGCATCAGGATTTGTGACACGAAGTAATATTACATGATGGTCGTGTGGTACTGGTGTCCGCTTCAAGCATTCGACATCCCTGTGAAAATATATCCAACAACAACAGTGCTGGGTAGAGTAAGCGAGAAGAGGAAGGAAACATTTGGTACATCTTCCACGAGTGTAGCCGTGACCATTCATGCGCAAGTTCTACCTACCTTGCAAGAGGACACAGACATGTTGCAAGAATGTACGAAGTGCTCATGGTGACCATCAAGAAGCAGCCACTTCTAGAGAAGAAGGCCAGGTCCTTGTAGGATGACATCATTTGCTCGAGAAGCGCTTGCTTTCTAGGGAACATTCCATATTGAAGTCATTGGTGTGGCGAGTGAGTCAAATCAGGGGTATTCTCTCTTGTGGTCTTTTGCTTCTCTGTTTGTGTCTCGAGAATAGTAGTTTACTTGTCGTGGGTGTTTTTGCGAATGTAGTTGTGAAATGGAACTAAAGGAGCACGAACTAGTCTTAACTTATCTCCACCTATATCTATATTCCACTTATTCATGCTGAAGACTTCTGTAACCAACCGGACAAAAGGAAGCTAATGTTGTGTCTAGGATGTGTCAATCGTCCTACATTTTTGTGTGTTTATTTTGTTCGTTTAGATTAGAGTAATGTTGTACAAGGTCGATGGTTATTTTATCCAATAAACAAACAATGACACAACCCAAAAATATTTGCTAAGATTCAGCAATGAGAGACGGGTAGAAGTTTCGGATGTTCACCTAGTATCCTAACCTTGTCTACCATACACACAAATGGGCAGCTGATATTTCTTTCACATTTATAACTATGTACTGCAACCCAATAAAAATATTTTTTCTCCCGGTGTCGAGCGTCAGATGGCTAGTGCTCTTCTTGCCGCACAGCCAATGTCTCGGGCTCGCAGGTCATCATGTCGATAGAGGGATATGGCCGTGGACATCGTGGAGATCCCCGACAAGTACACACACCTTCCCGGTTGACGTTCCCGGCCTCTCCAAGTTAGACATCCAGGTGCGCAAACCGCTCCTTTGTTTCCCCATTTCTCCAACCAAAATTGATCCGTGGAGAAAATTAGTTCCCTGATATTGGTCGGCTGAGCAGGTGACTCTAGAGGAGGACAACGTGCTGGTGATGAAGAGCGCCAACGGCAGCAGCAACAGGAAGCGGAAGCGGAAGGAGGAGGGCGATGGGGACTGCAGGTACATCTGGCTGGAGCGCTGCACGTCGCCGCAGTCGTTCGTTCGCAAGTTCCGGCTGCCAGAGGACGCGAACGCCATTTATGAGCCATAACAGAGCTTAAACCTGTAAAATACCGTTAAAATAACGTCTCAATGAAAATCTATTTTGGATACAGAGCCTATTTCCTTTATCATAGAGCGTTTTGACCCATTTCCATAGGACCTATCCGTACAAGTATCTCGTTAATGACAATGTGATTGAAGACTGCCGATGCAAATGCTTTATGGTAATATGGTCACATAGTGAAATTACAGTTTAAACATTGAATTGATATGACCAAAACATTTATATGGGAGCTACTTCGTTGTGGGAGGAGATGCACGTGACAACATATATATGAACGCACATGTGTTCATATGGTAGTGTTGAACTGCACAAAAGGCAACATTGCTATTGGACCACATGGCATTTCAACGTTATTAAATTAGTGCTCCCATCCCATTTAATCCTAGGAAGAGAGATGGAGCAATACATTCTTCGGAAACAAAAGCCCATCATATATTGCTGCGCACCCGAGTCGAGCAAGGAATAGAGCTCGATCATTTCAGCCTCATATCGGCATACCATGTGCGCAATGTACCTGGCGTCGCTGAAAAAACAGAGACAACCTAGCTAGCTAGGACTTGGAGGCATCCGGATTTGTGAGCGCGCCGACCTGGTTTTGCACACAATAGAACATTTCCATAGTTGTCAGCCTAAGACGGACTCGTATCTAAGGTTTCGTCAACGAACTACCTTGACTGACGAGCCACGTACTCACAACCTCCGTTGTCGAACAATTTGTCGAGAGTCCTTGGTCAGGATGCAAGTGGGATGCCTAGCCGGAGGCACGCTTCTGTCCCAAAAATGCCGGCATAGCTTAAGCGGTATGCCTGCCAGAACCAACATCAAATATACGCGGTTATGTGTGATAAGTGGAATGCCACTTAAATCAACTGCATGAACCATTTACGCCATCTATTCGCAGAGGACTAACCACAGCGCCACACGAGGTGACGGTCCAGCGAGAATGCGCTTCGTCGTGCGATGGCATTCCTACACCTGCGTGCCGTCTAGTGGTGACTATTATTGATGTGTCCTGTCCTGACTCCACCAGACTCAATACTGCACCCTGAGGTCGGACCTGAAGCAGTGGACTGAATTTCTTGCTAAATAATTACAAGATACACTAGAATGTGAGAGATTGTCGAGGTATGTAATTGATAGATTATAAGCACATACATAATATTTTAGTCCTGCATCATCGAACCAGTCCTCCATCGCCGGGCCGGTCCTCGTGCTCCAGGGGCCATGTAACTTAACTACCGTATTTGATTGAAGCTTTGAGGCTCAAACTGGTCCGCGTTTTGATTAGAGGAAGTGTTATATACTTCATATATAAAGGTGAACTGCCCTAATTCTAGCATGGAGGCGCCTAATCCTAGCATGTGTGGTCCATTCGATTATTGAGGAAAGCCTTGCATACATTAATTTTCTCATGTATCTGCCTCTCTATGTAGGAAATGAAGCTGCACTAGGTTTCAACACGAACATGACAATAGGTACAGGGGAAGGAACGATAAGTTGTGGGCGTAACCTACTTTGTCATACTTATAGCATTACCACACTCTTTCACTGGTAAGCAATGCTAAATATCTAAAGAAAAACAATCAAATAAGGGAGTAAAAAATAGGCTAGCTTTAAGCTTTGTTTGAAAAAAGATTCACTCAAATATGGAGGGAGATTGTAAACATGATGGATGTGATGTGTCAATAACTATACCAACATACTTATTCACTGCCATTGGAAATACACGATTAGTCACCCTAATCCAATGGTCTTTTGAATGAGCTTGCTCGTTGGGTGTACAGTTAAGTTTCTCGACCAATAGAAATATAAATGTTTCAAATATTCATTTTTTGGATTTTGTTTTACAGCCCTATGTACCCACATATAAAACTTCTTTTTATGCCAGTCAAAATACCCATGCATCTAACATTGTCACTTGATTTTTTTGAATGTTCTTGAAACTTGGCAAGTTACTATCCTATCTATTTCAAAGTTACCCGTTCTCAAAAAAGAAATAATCAGTTCATAAATGTAAGAGAAATTGTTTTAATGAAGGTAACATTTTTACCAACAATTATCCTCGTAGTATGTAATATACATGACATAGATTATATTCTTGTCAACAAATTCGTATTCAGAAAATAATTAAATATGAATGTGATTTTATCACGCTTCGATCAATGTCATTATAACTCTCTCAAATTGGAGTCTTATCGATGTTAAACTCGTTACAATAGAATTATTCAATATAAAAAGCTATTTGGGAATTATTTTAGCCCAGTAGTGCATCTTTTTTTTTAACAGAAAGGATATTTTATTACTCAAGCACATTTTACAGAGAGGAGCATGAATGGATTCATGATAGCAACAGAAAGGATGTCCCTGACTGGACATTGACCTGTATTTGAACATAAACACCTGAATGCTAAAGATGTGTTCTGAATCTTATTTGCTAAACAAGCCTGATGATGGGCTTTGACATTGAAGCTCCTGGGTACATGATTGATCCTGTCTGATTGGAAAGAGTTGCTAGATTGAATAGCTGCAATGAGGGGCCTAATCATCCAATGACCTGAAGTAGCTATATTGTCACTTGCAGCTGATGCAGATGCCAAGACAGATTTGTCGGTGTAGAAGCGAGGTTCCTGAAGCTGAAGTATCTCCGCAAGCTTGGTGGCAAGGAGTAGTCCAAAAGTTTCATCCTGAAGTGGTGACAACGCCGGGGGAGACATGGCTGAAACATACAACTGTTTGCAATTCTTGTTGTGCTCCATTCGAATGTAAATGCCTATGCCTGCCGGAGACGAGATCGTGCCTTGCTACAATTTCCAAGCTGCGTCACAGAAAATGGTTTCACCTGCAAAGTTAGAAGTACTTTGTACGAATGGCGCCAAACATTGAGGTTGATGTAGAGCCTGCTGATTTTCGGAGCAGCTAGTAACCTCTAGTTTTAAACCCTGCATGATAGCATTTGAAACAACAAAAACCTGGGCAAAACGACCACACGACGATTGACTTCGGGGAGGACAGAAACGAGATCGCATCTAACCCTCCCGGGTCGCCCCCCGCACGGGCGATCCCGGAGGCCCCCAGCCGCCGCCTAGAGCCTTCGCCTCCAGCCCCGCCAGGCCGCTGCCGCCGCCGACGCCGGTGGCGGTGGCAGCGCCCTTCTCGCCGAAGGCAGAGGAAGGGCAGGAGAGGGCTCGCACGGCTGGTCTCCATGTGCGGTGGGGTACGGCTTCAGCGGATCTTGGGCTTCGCGGAGGAGCGGGTGAAGGAGGGGTGCGGGTGGGCGTCGGCAGCGGTGGCCAGCGGCGGCGCGGCGCTTGAGGCGGGGTGGGCCGATCTGACCCAGTATGGGCTTGCCTCGGTGCCACATGGTGTTTGCCGGCCATGCGGCTGCCTGCCCCTGTTTTTGGCATCTTGAGTTCGTCTTCTTCTCCGTTGCCGGCCGGTGGCGTGGGGGCCGCTGGCGCGGCCTTGAATAAAGGTGGTGGTCCTTGTTTCTTCTTCGCGCCAAGATGAAGATCTACCGGATGTCGGTCCCCATCGAACTTGCTGGACGGTCGTGTTCCGGAAGGCTCCGCCGGTGAATTCCATTGGGCGAGTAATGCCTGGAGATTGCTGGATCGGGTGGTATTCGGTCGGGCGCACCCATATTTTTATCTGACCGTTTGGTTTCAGAGGGAGCGCTTTGAAGCTCTGCTGGCTGTTAATACTATGGAGCACGCTTTCTCGTTCCATGGTGCTAGCGGAGAATGTCATGGAAGGCGGGATCTGGGAACTAGCAATGGTGGTTTGTGTCTTCGTGGCGATGAGGAATTGGCTGGGTGATTCATGACTTGGAGCAGCGGTTTGTAAGTGGGGGCGACTGCACAGGAGAAGTCCAAAGTCTTTTGTCTCAGGGTGAAAATCCAAGGTCTACCTTAATTGGTTGTGCCTGGCAATGACCTTGTTGGAGGCATTGTTTTGAGGCGAGGACTTTCTTCAGGGTGAAAACCTATGATTTATTATCGGGTGACGACGGTGCTTATGCACTGTTTCCTTTCTGGAGGCGTCGCTTATGGAGAAGCTGGACTTCTGGTGTTGTCTTGGTTGTGTTAGTGCTGCTGTTTCAAGGAATAGATCGTTGCAGCGGGACTTTTGTTTTCTTGTAATTCTTCTTTCTTTTTTTCGCTGTGTGCATCCGTAATGCCGCTAGGGCAATGCGTTGTCGCATAGACTGGGTGTAATTGGTATCTCCGTGATATTAATATATACTCTTTATCTAAAAAAATAAAAACCTGGGCAGGACTAGAACATTTTCTATTAAAGAGACAATCATTTCATGCTTTCCATAAACACCACATGAATGTGTATAAGCTTGTTTGATTAATCTGGGGATGGCCCAACGATAGCAAAGCTTGAATCATATTAGGAATATTATGGTGTGTGGCAGCAAGAATTTTAGTTTTAATATACCAAGGATGACAATACCAAGCTGCTTTAGAGAAAGGGCAAAGAAACATAAGGAGCATATCATCCTCGACGCAACAATACCTGGAACATTCAGGCTGTATGTGCTTCGAAAACCTGCTTGCACGTTTACCTGTAGGTAGTGCTCTGCGCAAGAGCCTCCATGCAAATGTTTGGACTCGAGGCGCCATGGATACATCCTGCCATACATGATTGAGCAAAGAAATGATTTGTGGAGAAACTACCTTAGGTTGCTCGTTGCTTGGGAGAACCAGATTCTTAAAACAATGCTTGTAAGCGTTCTTGGCGGTACATTCACCTGCAGGGGTTAATTTCCAGACCAAAGTATCCTTTTCAAATGAGTTTATGATTGGAGTTTGAAGAATAGCACGGGCAGTATGAGGAGTAAACATGGTTTGAATCAAATCTGTATTCCATGCCTTTTGATTAGGTATCCAAAGATCTTTCACCATAGCAGGATAAACAAAAGGTGGGGGTTGAATAATTAGATTATCATAAATGGTTTCCCACGCTGAAAACCAAGGGGAGCTCCAGATAGAAACACTCCCATCAAATATTTGATAAAAGGCAGCTGAGATTAAGAGAGGCTGCACCTTGAGTACTGCTGTCCAAAAAGCCGATTTGGACTTGTTTGGTTTTGCTCGCCAGATGGAAGTGTCATGATGATACTTTGCTTTGAGAATCAAGGCAAGTTGACTTTGAGGTTCTTTTGCCAGTCTCCAAGCTGCTGAGAGAACAAGCCCTTGGTTCATTTCCTACAAGTTTCTAACTCCTAGGACACCAACTTTATTTCAATATGTCAGCCCATGCTCTAAGGCATAAGCTCTTTGTAGTCGATTCATCTTTGACACTTGTCCACCAGAAATTCCTTATGATAGCTAGCCGTGAGTTTTGTAAGAAATTTCTTTGAAAAAAGTATGTTTGACATGAAGTATACAGGTATAGAGGCAAAGACAGATTTAATAAGAGTGAGCCTGGCTGCGTGAGAGAGCCTATTTGCTTTGTAGTCCGTTAATTTTTGTTTAAATTTATCATAAACAAAGTTGTAAGCAGCAGATCTGACCTTTGCTGGAAGTATAAGGAGGTGCCCAAGATGGATGTTGTTACTATCCAAGTCTGGGACCTGGAATATCTACTTTATTTCATGTTTCACCTGCAGAGGAACATTTTTGCTAAATAAAATGGCAGACTTATTCCAGTTTGGTACTTGGCCCGAGGCATGGCAGAAATCATTCAATATATTGGAGATAGTAAGAGCTTCTTGAAAGTTAGCCTTCCCGCAAACCAATAAATCATCTGCAAACATTAAAGAATGAATTGGGGGGCAATTTTGTCCAAGAGAGATACCTGAGATGTGGTTGTCTTGCAAAGCTCGTTGAAGGGCCAACGAGAGCTCGTTCACAGCAAGCACAAAGAGATAAGGGAACAGGGGGCATCCCTGCCTTATATCTCTACTACTTTTGAAGCGCCCATAAGATTGTCCATTAATGATAATAGACAAGGTCGGCTAAGAGATGCAAGCATGAATTAGATTTATGAAGTGAGCGTGTAGACCCTTTCGTGCTAAGGCGGAATTGACAAAATGCCATTCTAGCCTGTCAAAAGCTTTCGCCAGGTCGATTTTGATCATGAAATCATTGCTGTTCCAGGACGATAAGGAAAAAGAGTGTGTAATTTCTTGAGCAACTATGATATTATTGCTAATACGCCTACCTTCGACAAAAGCGTGCTGAGAAGGGTGAATGTAATCTGGAAGATGTGCTTTTAATCGGTTCGCCAATGATTTCGCAATGAGTTTGTAAATAACATTACATAAGCTGATCGGTCTATAATCATAAGGTAGGATGCATCTATTCGCTCACTCCCCATCACCCCGTCTCTCAATTACATCCAGCACAACTTGCAAACTGCCCACCACATCCCAATCATGCAGTTGAAAGCCTATACGGATGCTATTTCCTAGCTCGGATCCAGTCCCAGTATTGGAACTGCTGCTGTGATGCTGGCACGGAGAGTAAAGTGCGCGGAGAAGCTCTGCCACGAAGTCTGGCTTCGCATGGTTACGTTCGGTGAACGGTGATCATCCAACACGATGGCACGTGCAGGTCTGCAGCCGTCCACGCCAACAATCGAGGGGAACGAGCAATAGGATGAATGCCGTGACACGTATTTGTACAGGTGAATCAAGTTGTATGAACCTGACATCAAGTTAGGCCGCCGATCCTGATGCTTCCTAATCCAAAGATTGTTCTAACCACCTTCGGCGTACATACATAAATGATAAAGTGTAGATCTAAGTATGCATATTTCTAATCTCCAATTTTCTCAGATTTTGTGTTTTTGGGGTAACTCGGAACACAAACTATTTGAATTTGATATTTTACATGTTTGTGGGATACACCATTGTTTACATCTAGGATTATTTTCAATTTTGTTTGAAACTCATAAATAGTTTTTGTTTTATTTTTTAAACCACCAGGGAAGACACTTTTCAAATATTTAATTAATATCAAAGCTAACTTCGACAAAAATAAACAGGGTGGTCCTCTCTGTTTTCTAGGAACAAGGTAGAGATCGCCCGCCAGACTTCGACAATTTTGCTCTTTGTTCTATTAGATTATGGAGAATATCCTTGCATACATTAATTTTATCATGCCTCCAACTACACGAGAAATGAAGCCACACTATGTTTCGACCTGAAAAACATGCATTTTAAGGGAGCTCTGGTGCGCTAGATCTGGTTGGCCCCAACCATGCATACCGACGGAACCCTGAAGAAGCCTGCATGTAACGAGTGCGAGGTGTACTCCCCCTAGCTTCCCAGTTCCATCGAAAGACATCATCATGTCAAGTAGAGAGAACTACATAATTGTTTTCTTATATATATTGAAACGATGAGATGAACATGATCATTTTCCTTTACGATATGATAATCTAATGCTTTTCTCTCAACATGTGATAATATATTATATAGATTATAATGTGTAAATATGTTTGCGTCTCGTTAATAACAATGTGATTGGGGAGTACCAATGCAAATGTTTTCTAGAAATATGGTCATATACAGAAACTACAGTTTAACCTTCAATTGAGATGACCACAACATTTATAGGGGAGCTACTTCATTATGGGCGGGATGCTCGTGACAATATATGAATGCACATGTGCTCATATGACAGAGTTTTACTGTACAAAGGCAACATGGCTATTGGACCACATGGTTTTTCAACATAATTAAATAATCCTCCTATCTAAGCTTGAGAAAAGAGGTGGAACAATACATTCTTGGCAAACAAAAGAAACCATCATGCATTGTTGCGCACCCGGATTAAGCATCAATTAGAGCTCGGTGATTTTAGCTTCATATCGGTGTACCATGTGCGCAATGCACCTAGCATCGCTGAAAGGCAACCTAGGAGTTGGAGGCATATCTGGTTTTGTGACGCCGACCTGGTTTTGTATACAATGTAACATCACCATAGTTTTTGTCCTTGGATGGATTCCTGTCTAAGGTTTCATTAACGAACTCGCATGCTTGATTAGACACGTACTGAAAATATCCGTTGTGGAACAATTTGTCAAGCATCCATGATTAGGGTGTAACTGGGATGCTTAGTGCGATGCTGCTTTTGTCACAAAAATGTGCGCATAACTAATGTTGGACACCCGCCAGAACCAACATCTAATTTATGCGGTTAAGTGGGATAAGTAGGATGCCCACTTAAATCAACTGCATAAACCAGAGACGCCTTCTATCCTCAGAGGTTGGACTACACCGCCATTCACACTCGACCGGACCGAGTGTCCCTTTCTTACACCACCGAGAATGTGCGCTTCCGGAACCTTCTCTGGCATTCCTACACCTGCGTGCCTACGAGTATGTGCATGACTTATTTCTAGTGCTCACTCCACCAGACCCAGTACTGCACCTGAGGTTGGACCTGCGCGGTGGACTGAATTTCTTGCTAAAGAATTATGATATAGAGTAGTAGTATAACATAGGAGAGATTACGAGGTATGTAATTGATTAATTGTGAGCACATGTATACTATTTTAGTAGAACGAGTCATCCATTGTGCATACACTCGAACCAATCCTACATCACCGCATCCTGGTGCTCGAGGGGCCATGTAACTTAACTAACCTATTTGATTGGAGTTTTCAGGAAATGAAGCTGCATTTAGGTTTCAACACGAATATGGCAATATGTACATGGAAATGAACGGTAAGTTGTGGGCGTAACTCACTTTGTTATATTTATAGCGTTACCATACGCCAGCAAACACCACAAGTTTGGAGGACAGAAAAAGGGTCAGATCGTGCTACGATTCATTTCGCGTATAACTTTCATCCTAGGGTCACTTTTGTTGATCCGACCTGGTACAGAATCTATAGATGCACAATGAGGTACCAAATATCTAAAAGAGAAATCATCTGCTAAGGGAATCATAGATAGGCTTTTAGCTTCGTTTGAAGAAAAAATCACTCAAACACGGAGGGTAGGATATGATGTGTCAATAACTCTAGCAACATACTAATTCATTGTCCTTGGAAATAGCCGCCTAATATCTATAATCCAACTGTCTCTTGAACGACCTTGGTCATTGGGTGTAGAACTAATTTACTCGATCAGTGGGAATATAAATGTTTCAAAATTTTCAGTGATTAGGTTTTTCGTACAGTCCTATGTACCCACCAGCTACCAAAACTTATTTTCTTCGGTCCAAATACCCATGCACTCACATTCTTACTTGATTTTTTTGAATGTTTTACAAAATTCACAAGTTTCTATCTTATTTATTTCAATGTTTCTGAGTTAACAAATATAAGATGGATTGTGTTAATTAAGGTAAGGTTCTGACCAACAGTTATCATATCAGTATCTAATATACAGAAGATTAATTATATTCAAATCAATAGGTTCATATTGAATATAATTACATATGATTGTGATTCTGTCACACTTTTGGTCAATGCCATTATATTTTTTGAAACGAGGCAAAAGCTTTGCCTCCTATCTATGTTAAACTCATTATAGCAGAATTATTCCATTGAGAAAAGCTATTTGTGAATTAGATAAAGTTTTTAAATTAGTTTTAGCCCAGCAGCCCCCTTCTATTCTCTCACTCCCCATCGTCCCATCCCCAAAAGTTACATCCAGCCAAACCTGCAAACGGCCCAACCACATCCCCATACTCCAGCGGAAGACGTCGAACTTCGAACTGCTGCTGCGATGCTAGTACGGAGAATAAAGTGCGACAAGCAGCCCTTCCACAAAGTCTGGCTATGTACGCATGGTTACGATTTGTGAATGGTGATCAAGCAACAAGACGGCACGTGCAAGCACGCGGCCGTCCGTGCCAAAGATCAAGCAAAACTATCTGGAGGAGGAAGGATGGTTCACGTAGTCGTGCCATGATACCGAGTTGGAAGAATATGAAATTATGTTATGTCATTGGTCCCGATGCTTCCTAATCCTATGTTGTTCTTAACCATGCTCAAGGAAAATCGATCCTTTCTGTTGCTCCAAGAATATTTATCTTGAGAAAGGTATTCCCTGGTGTCTTCGAGGAACGTATACACACATATATAGAAGTACTCCCAAACGACTTGCAGACCGCACATGCTCGACCTGGCTAGCCATTTACATGTGCAGCGAGGGCGTGTGTATGAACTAATGATAAACCACATGAACATTGATTTTAGGGACCCCCTCACAGAAGTCGTTGCATTGTATTAATATCAATAAACTCACAGTATAAAGATCGTACCCGTGAGTGGGCAGGTTGGAAATTTGTTTCAAAGTGTATTCGTACCCAGAATGTTACCGGGCAAGGTTGGAAATTTGATTCCTCACATAACACCTAGTTTTTATCATTTTCCTGGATTTCTTCTTATATTGTGATCATCTCTGATTCCTTTTTTTTCTGATAGAAAAGGCAGTCTAATCCAGACTTGTTAACTAAGTTAAAATTGCATGTGAAATTATGATAAAACTCCATTACGTCTATAATAATAAGCATTTCAGTATTGAGTACTGATCAGAATGTGGCAGACTAATACCCATTATGATAGTCGGAGCCTGAATCACTTTTAACATAATGTTGCTTGTTTGTATTGGGCCACACATCATTTTGCAAGCCTATATTGGTTCATTTGTTGGTGAACCTTTAAAAACTGGTGGATTATGATAATCTAGTTTGTCCATCAAGAATTTATCTCGCTTAAAATTACTTTAACCTGACGTTCTCTTGTATGTTCTAACTGTATACAACATGTTATGAGTAAGCACGTCTCATCAAAATTCAACGGTTGTGAATTCAGTCTGTATTTTCTTTGAACAAATTACATGCATGTATTTCGCATTAATTTTTCATTATGCACATAAAGTTTCATTGTCATGTATGTCTCCTAATTAATGGACCAGAGGATCAATAAAACTTATTTTTTTAGGAAATAGTTTTACGGCTTACATAGAAACTTGTAACAAATGAATACTAAACATGTCCTTAATTTAGTTACAGAAGGGCTACAATATATGCATTGTTGTTTCCATTCGCTTGAGCAGTTTAGAGTGGTTGATAAGATAAATTATCGTTGTAGTATGTAATAGAAATGACAAAATGGCTATTCACCTCGACTAGGCAACATCTCGCTTTCAGCTTACTAAGCTCAGCGTCCACAACTCCTATCATATTTTTCCTTTGCTTTGAGATAGACCTAAGAGGGTGCTATTGGTTGCCTTTCTCGTTTTTATGTCTAACGTTTGTTCTTTGTGTGATGTCTTTACCCCTTTCAAAAGTTCTTACGGCAATCCTACGATATTGACCTAAATATCGATTGGAACATATTTCCCTATAAATGATGGTAACTTTTATCAAGACATAATGCACTACTATTTTTTTTCATACGACTAAACCATATCCTAATTGAAAATATCTTTGCTTCCCCCACTTAGCTTTGCATCCTCTATAGTAATTAGACATCGACAAGCCATGTTGAAATTCGAAGGGAAGTCCTTTAAAAGGTTGTACTGATTTAATACGAAAGAAAAACATAATAACCACACAAATTATTGAATGTTGGTAAGTACATTAATGGCATGCGCATTATAGGCATTAATATTTAAGTACATGATAAGTTGTGGACGTAACCCACTTTGCCATATTTGTAGCGTAACCACACTCTTGCACAAATACGCAATATGGTACTAAACATCTCAACAGGAAATCATCTTCTAAGAAGTCATAGGCTTTTAACTTTATTTTAAAAAAATGAGTCACTAGAATATTGGAGTTTAGGGGTGAATCTTGGAGGGTTCCACATGGGTTCCACGGAACCCCCTAAAAAAACACTTTATATCACAAACTTTACAAGTTTCTATCTTATCTATTTTAGAGGTACACAGTTCATAAATGTAAACACAAATTCGTACAATTAAGACAAGATTTTGACCAATAATTGTCCTTGTACTATGTAATATAAATGACATACATTATATTCATGTCAACAGGTTCACATTAATAAATAATTATATATGATCGTGATATTGCCATACTTCAGTCAATGTCATTATAATCTTCACGAGTTTCACTCCTACCTACGTTGAACTCATTACAACATAATTTTTAGATGGGGAAAGCTACTGGGGAATTAGAAATGGTTTTAAATTTGTTTTAGGCCATCAGACACCTTCTATCCTCTCACCTCATCATCGCCCCGTCCCCAAAAATTAAATCCAGGCCAACTTGCTAACCGCCCACCCCCCACTTCAACATGCTGCAATTCAAAACCTACACGGATGCTATTTCCAAGCTCAGTCTCCATGCCTCTATGTCTTAAGACTACTCCTGTGATGCTGGCACGGAGCCAAGTGCGTGAAGTACCCCTTCCACAAAGTTTGGCTAGGCATGGATCCCTTTGGTGAATCTTAAACGGGCATTTAGAGTATGTGTGCATGATACCACACGCAGATTGCTTTTATGTTTGGGACCCCACAATAAACTCGATACATTGCATTAATATCATATCAATAAAAGTCATTGTACAAAAAGTTGTACCCTTGAGTGGACTACTTTACCGATGAGATGATCGACTCAGGCGATTTGAAAACGAACAAAACCAGCATATTTAGTTAATATCTAATCTAACTTCAATAAAAACAAACCCATGTCCTGTATATACGGTGTACTACATTAATATATCGCGAATGTAACATAACCCAGGTGGTATTAGGCCTCGGTCGAAGATACTTAAGCATGCATGCATGGATGCATGTCGGAAGTTTGATTCCTCGTATAATACCTCATTTCTGTCAATTCATTCTAGCTTTTTCCGTATGCAGTCTTTTCATATAATACCTCATTTATATTGATGTCATTTTGGCCGAACTGCCAATCCGCTCCGATTTTTTCAACCAGGATAAAGCTGCATTAAGTTTTTGTAATTTCCGACAATTCAGAGTTATTTGAGAACTGAGAATGTGTTGTGCCAAGGTCGGAAATTCAATTCACATAGCACCTCATTTTTTACTATTTTTTCGAATTTATTTGCTTATGCAATCTTATCTAGTTCCTGTTTTTTTTATCAGACACCCCAATTCGATCTGTTTGTGTTAACGACTATGATTAAAATGCATGTTAAACAATGAAAAGTGGTATTAGTGGGCTGTAATACCAAACACCAAACATTTCCAACTGTTCTTAGTATCGAGGGCAGCCAACTAGCCCCTTATGATAGTCGGGGTCTGGATTACTTTTACCAAAACATTGGTATTAGTAGAAAGCTCAACACCCATCAACCGTTGAACTAAATGCAGCCATCGAGACCATTCATTTCCGGCTAGCCTACATCTACTATCTTCAAAGGAGATCCGGCCTCCCCTTCCATCCCTACTTTGGCCGGTGTGTTCCCAGTTGAAAGGAAGGGAAGCAGGGGCGGGAAACGTATCTCAAAAGTTGGAAAGGGGGAGAGAAAGGTTGGCGGAGGGGGATAAGTAGCGACCGGTACATGAAGTCTGGAGCTGTACTTCACGCAGAAGCGGCATGTGCCACGTCCAAGACCGGCAAGGAGGAACAAGAAACCATGCATCGACTATCTTTCACGAAGGGAAGGGCTTGCAAACGGCCGCGGCCACTGCACGGTTAATCCGTGACCAAGATCGTCGTTGGCGTCATTGGGAAGCAATTGGTAAGACTGGCTGGCATGTAGCTTCAATTTAGTTACGGATCGAAGTGTGTCAGGGTTCATGTCGCGTGTCCCCGTCTTGACAGCGCAAGATCCATGTCCACTACTGCTAGTAGTTAGGCCCAGTTCTTTTGTGAGCTTAAAAAATAAGCTGCCCCCTCACCAGCTTATTCTATAAGCCATCCGGCTTATTGCTTGGAGCTTTAGCTTATAGAAGAAGCTGGGAAAGGGCAGCTTATTTTTTAAGCTAGCTGGCAAAAGAACTGGGCCTTAGGATGCTAGGGTGCGCATGCATGCAGTAGACCGTATGTGACATGGATGTACCTCAAATAAAAACCCTTATCACGGTGGTGACATGCATGATGCATGTATATATGGACCTCAAAACCAGCACGGCGATATGGAGCGCGAGCGACAGGTAGCTCGACATTACGGCCGTTCGCTGGAACGTTGGGATCTGAGCCAAAACTCATTTGTGTGAAATACGTTTGTAAATACATATCGTTTGCAATAGTGATTCGTACCGGGCTGGCCCATCTCTACTATGTTTCTACCTGAGCGATGGGTGTCTGCCAGGCGTAAAGCACCGTCCCACTCTGTCTGTCCCCGAACACTTACACCCTTTGTCGGTACAAATTCATCAGGAGGAAGAAGTCGCCGGATCCGTGGTCAGCGGCGGTCGTGCGGTGAGATCCGACACCGTGGTTTTACAATCTTTACAAGTTTTTATCCTATCTATATTTCAGAATTACTGAGTTCATAATTAAATGTAAGACAACAATTATCTTTTTAGTATGTAATATAAATGACATACATTATATTCATGTCCAAGGGTCCGTATTAAAAATAACTACATATGGTTGTGATTTTTTCACACTTCGGTCAATGTCATTATAACCTTCACAAGCTTCAGTCCTATCTATGTTAAAATCATTATACCAAGAATAATTCCATGGAGAAAGCTATTGGAAATTAGAAAATTCATTTTAAATTTGATGTAGCCCATCAGCCCGCCTATCTATAATCTCGCCCCCTTCTGACCTCTCAAAAAGTTAGATCCAGCCCAACTAGCAAACGGCGCACCACTTCCACATATCGCAACTGAAAACCTATACGAATATTGTTTCCAGCTCAGTCTCGATGCCTCAGTCTTATGACCTGCTCCTGCGATGCTGGCACAAAGCCAAGTGCAAGACTACTCATCTGTGCCCCAAAGTCTGGCTACGCATGGTTCCGTGTACTGAATGGTGATCATGCACAAAGGCGGCCGTCCACGCCAACGATCGAGGGAAACGAGGAGGACGACGAAGGATGGTACACGTACTACTGCCGTGAAACCTAGTTGCCCGAGCGTAAAATCCAGTTACGTCGTCGGTCCCGATGCTTCCTAATCCTAAGTTTTTCTTAACCCATCTTCGACGCACATACATCAATCATCTCTGTTGCTCCTAAAATGTTTGTCTTGTGAATGGTATCAGCCGGCCGGTGTAGTTGAGAAATATATACACGTATATAATAAGTACTCCCGGAAGGCTCGCACTCAGGCTGCACGTGCCCGACCTAGCTAGCGCTTTATGATTGTAGTCAGAATCTGTGTCATGCATGATATACCAACCAAGTTCGCCCTCCATTCGGCATTTCGGAAGCAATTGGTAATAGTGGGCTAGTGGCAGCCAGCTTTAATTTAAGTACGGACCGATCGATGTCACTACAGGAACGGCGCGCTGCGCCGACGGCCAATTTATACGCCGACGGTTTTTTGTCGGGCCCGTCGGCGTATAGACCGGAGAGGCCAGTCCGTCGACTTTGCCCTCATCATAGAAAAGGTCGTCGGCGTAGCCTGGGTGGTGGTACGCCGACGGCTAGGCCCAAAAGACCGTCGGCCCAGAAAAGCCGTCGGCACTCTTATCCTTAACCGAGGGCCGTCGTCGGCACCACGTGGCCTCCCTCGTCAACCCAGACGGCGTCAGCCCAATCGCGTACGCCGACGGCTCTTTTGCAGTGCGGCTCTTTTGCAGTGCGGCCGTCGGCACAAATTTATTTTTAATTTTATTTAAACGACGGGATAAACAAGCGACGCGATTTCATTGATTAAACGACAGGATTTACAAAACAAAAGAAACGACGGGATAAAAGAACTAAAACGACGGCGATGGCGGCCGGCGGCGTCCTCTCCGGCCTAACGGTAGCGGTAGAAGACGTCGTAGTCTTCCTCCTTGACGGTGTAGCCGCCGCCGCCGGTGCGGTAGTGGGTGTCCCAGTCGAACGCCGGTTCCTCCGCCTTCACCTCGGGCTCCTCCGTCTTCACCTCGCCGGCAGCTGACGGCGGGTCGTCGTCCATGATGTTGATGATGCCGGCCTGCTCCGCGGACCAAGCCTCCGCGTACTCCACCGACGCCGGCTAAATGGTGTCGATGGACCGGCGGATGGCCTCGGCCAGGTCGGCGTCGTACTTCGCCTTGGCCTCCTCCTCTGTCAGCTCCCGACGGGCCGGCGTCAGAGCAGCAATTGCCACTCCTCCGCGCCGCTGTTTTCGAGGCGGCAGCGACAACGCCGGCTTGTCCTTGATCTTGAAGAGCCCGACCACCGCGGCGATTCTGCCGCCGGCGGGCCGAAGTCACGAATGGTGACTCCGCCGGTGCTCCACGTCGCCGTAGTCTGTGCCGACAGCCTTTCTTCCTATGCCGATGGCTAAAAGCCGTCGGCGTAGCGCGCCGTTCCCATAGTGTGGGTCATATGTGGCCGGTTGGTGCATCGCGTGTCCCCGTCTGGGCGGCGGACGATCCATGCCCACTACTGTGATCCACAACGACGAAATGGATTAACTAGTCCGGCGCGCCCTCCCTCATCGGGTAACCTATACTTGACGACGTACTGTATGTACGTGTGTCGTGTAAGTACAAAAGAAGCTAGCTAGCTGGTGCCGTTCGGCCGCGGTCTCTCCACGCAGGGAACGTAAAGCGCTCTCGACGTCGTACGTGCATGCACGTGTGAAACTCATGCCAAATGTCGTCGTCGCTTGCATCACATGGCAAATTAATGTGGCGAGCAACCCAAGCAAAAAGATGCGCCGTCGCTTGCATCGATCTCAGTTCGCACTTGGCAGGCTCTCTCGATCATGTAACCAAACATCGATCGGTCTAGATTTGTTTTCATGCATAGTGTCTTTCTCTTATTTGTAATTTCTTTAGAGAAGATCGGCGTGTCTTCGAATTACATTCCATAACCACTTTTTTCATGTAGATGGATGTCTATATTTTAATTCTACTTATTGTTATCTCATACCTTAATATACTAGAAGAATACCCCGCACATTGTGGCGGGAATTTCTTAACAAAACATTATTATGTAAATGAAATCGGTAGCGTGAAATGTTCAATTGCCAAGATTTAGTTGATAACACGTGACACTAAAGGATGACGTGTACAATTATATGGCTAAAAGGGATGGGTTTAATTCACGTGAAATCGTTAAATATTTGAGGACTAAATATTAGTGACGTGGACAATTATATGGCTGAAAAAATATTACATGCATGGTTGCATGAAAGATGCACTATTATTAATTACTATTAGTGTAGATGACATAGACAATTGATTGGCTAAAATAGTGTATGATGTGGATAGCTTGCATGTTGAGATAGAAAAATAATTAATACATCCTAATGGGGCTTTGCTTTATTAGAGGTATTGATTTTTATTTATATGGAGCGGACATGAGAAATATAGTCCAGTTGCATCGGATGGGTGACCGGCCCCGTTGCTAGAGCTCCATTATATGCCATCAAGATCTAAGGGTTAATAGAATTGATAGCTTATTATTGTCAAGAAAACAACAATTGCAGACTTGGCAGCTGGGGGAGAGGGAACTGGGAAGTTAAGCGTGCTGGGGCTGGAGCAATGAGAGGATGGGTGACCGGCCGGGAAGTTAGAGATTAGGGTTGACCGGATATGCACTTTGACCTGAGAATATGGGTGATTAGAGATGAAATTGTCAAAATAATTCAAAGATTTGAAATTCGAAAAAAAAAATTAAAAAAATTCAAAAAAACCTTTAGTCCCGGTTGGTGTTACGAACCGGGAGTAAAGTTCCTCCGGCCTGAAAAATGGCTTTAATCCCGGTTCATAACACAACCGAGACTAAAGGATGGTTGCGTAACCGGGACTAAAAACCCTTTGGACCCGGAACTAAAAGCCATTTTTCTACTAGTGATCCGACCTTTTCCTGGTTCAGACTTGGCCTACTACCTTTTTCTTAATAGAATATTGATGCGTAGGATCGAGCAGTATGATTTTAGTTTGACATACAAAACTCCGTCTGCATAACTGAACCCCCATGAGGCTATCAAATATCACGCACATCAATATCTACCATCCATATGGCTTTATTTATAAAACGAAGCGAAAATTTGTTTCAAGTAAATATTTGTCACGCACGTCCTATCATATGTACGTGCGACACCCAAGCATCGACTTCATATAGTACATAATGATGGCATCATGCCCGGCCCCACACGAGGAGAATTTCATCGAAATACTGTAGAGACACTCTTTGATGCAAAACTATTGGTAGACACAGCATATTGGGAACATTACTTTCCGAATTCTGATCAGTTTGTATCAGCTAGCTAGCAAGCAGGGTCGATCGATCGATTAACAAAATGCTGCATGTGGCGTGAAGAGTGTCGACGTACTGTCTATCCGCGTGACGTGAGTCATGCGTCGATCAAGCGATCACGTTTAAAATCACGGGTCGATCTGTCAACAATCCAACCGCTCAACAATCCGTCGAGACAGATCGACCGGCGATTAACAAGTGTGTGATGATGTTAATGTGTATGTGAACACGAAAGGTCGCGGGGATCGCTTTGTGTCTATAAGCACGATTTGATGTGAGAACATTATTCAGACTCAGACAGCAAGGAGCACATGCATGGCTATTTTCAAGGTCATCGTTGGCCCTGTCCAATACACTACTTTATGGAAAACGCTTTAGTTAGGACGACCTAGCGCGTCCTCGCGAAGGTCGCTCCGAACTGGCTCGCGCTCACGCGGCTGTGCGCAGCCCAATAGTGAAGTACGTCTTTTTTTTTTTTCTCCAGATTCAACCCAACAACCTGTAGCTAGTTTCTTTTATTTCCGGACCAAACTAGCTAACTCACGAACTGCATGCTGTTATATACTGCTAGTAGGTAGCAGTAGTTAGCTGGCATTTTTTTCTTTTCTATTCAGCTGCTCATCCATGCTAGCAAAGTGTAGACATACGCCTTTGTTTTTACATGGTGGGCTGGTGGCTCCATAGTAGTCCCATGTCGTCAACTAGCTAGCACCATCATGCAAACAACCAACTATAATAGAGCAGTTTCCTGTTGAAAAAATGGAGCGCCGCTGCTTTGCTAGCATGTGCACTGGTTTTTGGTAGCTAGTAAAATGTATGCTGATGTACACGGTTAGTTGTCGGCTAGTTTGTTCCGTCCCGCCATTCGTCGTGGTATTCGCTGCTTCGCAACGTTGTCGTGCGGGCATGGCGGCAATGTTCCGACCAAGTCGTCACCTTTCCTATTTGAAGATGGATCCCTTTAGTCTAGACCCATAACTGTCCAATCCCTTTGACTATGAAGTTACCGATGAGATGATGGGGCAGTTAGAACGGGCTCGGGTGTCGCCTAACCTAGTGTCGCCGGGTCTCTAGCTAGTCAGATTCGTGGTCGACGGCGTCGAATCGGCGAGATAGGTCCACCATTTGACGATGGTACAACTAAGTTTTCTTTTCCGATTTTCTAATGTTGTTTACGTCTATAAAAATTGTACCAAAGGCGCACAATTTTTGTTGACAAACCACACAGGAAATGTTGCAAGTGTTTTGGTGGTGTTTGCTACAACTTTGTGTTTCTCCTTGTTTTTGATGTTGCATGCGTACTTCCAAATTGTAACAAATTCATATTATTTATGTTATGAAGTCACACGCCAGATGTTGCAATGTATACTGGTCCTTTGCATCAAGTTTTTGTGTTTTCTTTGAATTGTTGGTGTATGTGTTTTCAAAAATATTTCAAATGCTTTTTTTGTTGTTGTCGTTTGTCATTTTTGTTGACATAGGTGATATTTTTGTTGCAAATGAATCTGTAGCTAAAAATTTGTTGCTCAACCATTTTTGTTTTTGGTGCAAACACATGTTTTTTTGTTGTATATATTTGTGATTTTTGTTGAAACGGTTGGTGATTTTTGTTGCAAAGCAATGACCAGCAAACTAACCACGTTTTGAAACATTACCTTTTTCAAAATGTTGCAATAGTTTGTTCCAATAATAATTAAAATTGTACACGGGCTCAAGAATTTTGTTGCGATACTGGGTTTTGTTGCGATATTAGAGGTATTTTTGTTGTGGAGCTTTTTGGTTGGTATGCTACAAAAAAAGTATACTATAAATGTATAAACATTATTTTGATTTTTTCGGTTTTTGTTGTGATGCTACATATGTGATTTTATTTGTTGTAAAAGTAGAAAAAAAATATGCTATAGGTAAACAAAAAATTGTTTTGCTTGTTTATATATTTTTTTGTGGGATTTTTGTTGCAATGGTACAACTTTGTAGTGGTGTAAGGTTCAATGGTTCGATTTTTGTTCAGTTCAAATCTATCGGTAATTTAAATATTTCTTTTTCTAAGTACCTATACCTATGATATACCTGTGTATCTTGTGTGTGGAACGATACCTGTGTAGCTTGTGTGTGGAACGATAGCCATAGAAGTTTTATTGTGGGCTCATGCAGGCCAGCTAGCAGCTACCACGACATGACATGACAGGCTCTGTGTTTCCTCACGTGTCTGCATGCAAGTTTAGGCTTCAGCCAATCAACTGAAAATCGATGCTAGCTAAGCTGCCCGCGTAACACCGATCCAAAACGAGAAAACTAATTTCTTACCGTACGATGCGTAGAATTAGACGGCCGGAAAGGGGACCTATGTTGGGGGCGCGCTAGGGCGACCTACGCCTAGCACGCGCCCTACTTTATGGCCATAATTTTGGTTGATTATAGACGCTACACATGATCCCTAAAGAGAACCTTCATATTATTTATTATGTACAAACGAGTTTTCCTAAGTCTATGTGTCCTGAGATTTTCTCTTAAGAGTATATGTACAATGATAGCGAAAACATTCTTCTACTGACATTAACACGTCATCCAGAGAAGACAAAGAAAATACGTAATACAATGAATTATCTATTTCATGGCATTGACAATGGTAAAAAGGTCATGCTGGCCGTGATCGGAGGCTTGTAATGGCGGAGAAGAGTTTCGGTTGCGATGAAGGCTTGCGGCACAAGTTTTCCTGTGTGTCAGATGTTGAGAACTTGCAACATCGGCCTTAACAGGAGGGGGCGGCAATACAGGTGGACAACACTTCTGGTGGTGCTTCTTGAATACCGAACCACGATTTTCAGGGTGAAACCCTAAGGTCTTGTCATCATTGATTGTACCTGGCAATGACCTTGTTGAAGATATTGTTTTGGTATTTCGGTCTTTCTCCAAGGGTCAAAAATCAAGATCCTTGATCGGGCGAGGACAACGCTTGTGCATTGTTTCCTTCTTGTAGGGTCGGTTTTGGACAACCTCTTCTGCGGTTCGGGTGTTGTCTTTAGAGGTGGTTAGACTGTTGTTGTTGCGAGTGTTTTATCACGGTCTTTGTTTTATATTTCTCTCTTTTTCATTATGTTCTTGGTCGTGTGCATTCTTAATGTCTTTCGATATCTTGTTGACGCAGATAATGGGTATAATTGATATCTTTATGATATTAATATATTCCCTTTATAAAAAAGAAATTGCATAATAAATAGAAGGCGCGTAAATACAATGTTAAAATTAGTCTTCTCTCAGTGCTAAGATATCATCCTTTAGCTACGTCAAGACAACACTCTTCTATGTTAATTCTTTCCCCACCAACACAGCAAAAATTCCATGTATCCCAGTATGCATGGCCTTAAGTACAAATTGATGTCCTAGGCCAATAAAAACTCTAGGTTGAGATACCCGCACGCCGGAAGGAATTCTGATCAAATTCAACCTTTTACCTCCACGTTGTAATTGTTTGACAACCTTTTACGCAATTAAATATTATTTCCATGTTTCATCTCCTAAATGACGATAACATGACCACTAGCTTCTATTCTTGGAAACTCCAAAAGTATGTCTAGTTGTTAGCACGAAATGTCAACCGATTGGGTAGACAACTCTGGTGTGTCTTTTCTTTTTTGAGGGAAACAGCAGGACTCCGTCCTTCTGCGATCTTTATTAATCAAATAATAGATACATTGTCAATTAACAAAGGAAGCTACAAAAATTGGCGTATCATATGCCCAAACATGGGATAGAAGATTGTAGAACATTTGAAAGTTTCTAATTGGACATTGCCATCATTATTTCTCTGTAATCAACAATTCAACCCTGTAGAATATATAAAGAGAAACCTATTAATTGTTTCCTCAATAGTTGTATCAAGTTAATGTGTTAGATGTCATGCCAACATAAAATTTAAACATCTCTCCTGAGAAATCAGGTTTCTTCCATCTATAAAGTTTACTTAGTAAACAAGTCTTCTATTCGTTTTGCATTAAATTCCTTACTATTATTAAACAAATTGTTGCGTGCTAGTTATTTTTTGTATTTTTCATTTTGTAAGAGTTTTCATTTACTTTTGATGTGGCCACTTTTATTCTATTATAGAAAATTGTGAAAACAGAAAATCTTGTCTTATAGCAAGAAAAGACAACAAAATCGTAGTACTGGCGTCCTAGGGTTTCTTTTATGCAGGAAAACAAAATATAACTTATGTATAATAACTATGTATGTTCCTTCTTTAGAACGAACATATTTCATTTATTTCTTATACTTGAGATATCATTTATCTTTTCACTTATGTATCCTCGTTAAGATTGCCAAATTCTCTAGCTCTCATTATCCATCTAGCGGTTGAAAAAAAATCCATCTAGCTCTCGTCATAACTTCCACCCTCTCCATTGTGCATTAATAGAAAATTCAAACACATGCAGACCATATTAATCATTCTGGCGATAATGCTCTAAACTTAGTACTACTCCCTCCGCCTGCATCGCGACCAAGGCAAGCACCTATGGGTGGAAGTGGTAGCTCTAAAATCTTTCCTTTTTCTCTCATTAATTGTGTCAATTAATTAGGGAAGGCCAAAGCCATCACATGCAAGCGCATGCATAGGCTATCTTTTGGGAAGGGAATGCATGCAGTGAGTTAATCGCATATCAATTATCGCATGAGAGGGCTAGCCATGCTTGTTAATTGGCATAATTAATGTTTACAAGCCTTATTCCATGGGTGTTTTGGGACAAATAGGTTTCCACGGAGAGCCCAATATATAAACCTAGACGGAGGGAGTATTAGCTTTCGATCGTTCACGGATGGGAGGAATATTAGCTTAGGTTAATGCTTCAGCGTGGCATTGGTATACAACTCTTAAAATCTAAACCATAAATTTTAGATGTAATGGTCAAGATCATTCAGATGATGTGGCTTAACATGGTGGCTCCATTAGACTTCCGTATATTGTTTTTAGAATATAATAATAGATAGTTTAATGTTAAATGATTCTTACATCTTACCATGGGTACACATCTTTTCTTTGGCATACCAACATTTTGGATCGTTTTAGCATGAAGGCGACGTACACGCCACCGAATCTCCACATCAACGAGTGTTGGAGGAGGCAGGCACCTAGTTGACATCCCACCTGGCGTGATCGTCCGGAAAGCGAAGAGAAAGAAAATAGGGAAGAGATGCCATGGTGATGACGGTGAGATTCTTACGGAGAATGCCCGAAGATAAAACCGTTCTCAATAACAAGAAGCCCATCGCCGAAATTAGCGAAACGATCTTCAACATTTCTTGCAGTGATGTTTGGATGCGCAGCGGGGTTTAATACCTACGCGAGTAATGCTAGCTGGATGTTTCATTAGTACCTATTCGCCTCTCACATGCCCTGTCAGGAGTAGAACGTGTCCTGACATACTCTCAGCGTGTGGACCATGGATCTGAGTGTGGTTGACATGTTTTGTTGAGATATCGGGAGGGAGCACGGTTTACGTTTGTTAATGACCGATTAATGAGATTTGGGGCATGTTTTTGAGGGGGAATGTGCGTTCGCACAGCTCGCACGCCCTCTTTTTTTTTTTTTTTTTTTTTTTTTTTTTTTTGAGAATCACTCCTGGTCGCCTACTCAAGTAATAGTTACAGGAATATCTAACCCATCGGGAGGGGTATGAAACCAAACATGGCGTCCTGCCTGCATGGTAGTGGCCGCTCGCGCTAGCCTGTGTGCCTCCGAGTTTGAATCACGCCCTTCATGGCTGAAGGAGATCCTTCCACGCGCATCTGCTCCCATTGCAATCTCCCGCAGAACTGAGCTATACCTGCTCAAGCTTTTCTGCTGTAAACTTTGGACCACCTCCATACAGTCTGAAGCAACTTTCACCTCTCCCACATGCAGGTCGGCTGCCAGCGCAAGGGCTTCGCGACACGCCATAGCTTCCAAGCATCCTGGATCAGTAACTCCTTCATACGTCACTGCCGATGCTCCAAGGAACACGCCGTCCTCCGCACGACAGACAGCTCCAACCGCTCCTCGATTCGCCGTCTTGGCAACGGCCCCATCGACATTTATCTTGCAGCAGCCCGCCGGTGGCGGTATCCATCGTGCAGCTGGGGTTTTAAGACGAACTCGTGCACGAACTTCCTGCTTGCAAGCTTGTGCTAAGCCAATGTCATGGAGTAAACTCTCCACAAACATCACGGTCGACATCGGACTCTGAAACACCTCTTCGTGTATCGCCTTCCGCCTCGCATGCCATATGCACCAACATAGAGTAAAATAGACAAACCCTAGCCCAGTGGCGGAGCTTCGTTGGGGCCAAACTGGGCCATGGCCCGCCCAGGTTTTGGGCCAAACTTTCTTTTACTACTACGCATCACACAGGCCCAACCAAGATCGATGCCTCGCACTGCCAGTCGCACGACTCGTTCGTTCTTGGCACGGAGCTTCAGCCGAGATTGGACCAAAAGCATGGATGTGCTTACTAGATTTGGAAAATTAAGGTGGCCAAAGGGGGAACTTGGAAGAAGCTGCCGAGCCGGAGCTGGGCAGCAGCGCCGCGCCACCGCCCGGAGCCAGGTAGTCGCCAACTCACTCTAGCCCGTAGGCACGATCGTAGGCTCGTAGCGGAGGCGGAGCTGTGCAGCAGCGCCGCGCCGCCGCCCGCAGCCAGGGATCTGCCGACTCGTCGTACCCCGCAGGCACGGCCACACGGTAACACGAGCATGGGGAACCTTCTGGACGGAGGTAGCGGTCAAGCAGCCAAAGCAGGGACCGACCACTGTATCAGCTCCAGTCTGTATCTTCCCCAATTTCGGCACTTTTCCTTCTTTTCCCAAATTTCTAATTAGCAATTCGTCAATTTAAATGAATGGATTGGATTATTCACTGAATTTGTTTGCAAATTATACAAAGTGCAACAGCCATGGGGAAAGCCACTCAAAGAAATATTGATTTTGTCTTGAAAAGTAAAAGAGTGAAATAGGTGAAATTGAAGAAATTCTTTACCAGTAGGTAATGATCCTTTTAGTATAGCTTGTTTTGTTTGGTAGTATTTATATCTATATGTGTGTATTTTAAACCCAAAAATTGGAGAAATGACTAAGGAAGTGGTATGGTTTAGAGATTTTTTTGTGTTTTTTTATAGCTGGCTCGCTCATTATTTTCTTTCAAGCTCCGCCACTGCCCTAGCCTACATCTTCTATCTACGAAAGAGATCCGGTCTCCCATTCCATCCCTACTTTTACCGGTGTCAACATTCAACAAGCTCCGGCCGGCCCGTCAAGGAGGGAGCAATCAACAAGCAACCATGCATCGTGGACAATGTTTCACAAAAGGCACGGCTTGCAAACGGCCGCGGCCAGTGGGCAGATAATCCGTGGCCAAGATCGACCCCGACGTCTCCATTTGGGAAGCAATTGGTAATAGTGGATCAATTAGTAGGCTTCAATTTAGTTACGGACTGATGTGTCGTGTGTGGCTGGTTGGTGCATCGCGTGTCCCCGTCTTGATCCATGCCCACTTATGTGTGTGTGACATGCATGCATGCATGTACCTCAAAATTAATAAAAACCCCTTTTCACAGGGAATTGGTGACATCGACCCTCGCTCATCTGACAAGTAAATGATCCACTATGAAATGTCTACGCCCTCGCTCATCTGTAATCTGTAATTGATGACGATGCACTGCACCTGCCTATAGCGTACAGTACGTGTCATGGATTGCCTGCGATCCAAGACAAAAAAAAGTAGCTACCTTGTGCCGTTCGGCCGCCGTCTCTCTACGCAGATATATATACGGAGTAAAAGGCTAACGTATGTACGTGAGCGCTCGACGTCGTGCGTGCACGCACGTGTGACACTGATGTGATCGGTTGTACGCACAGTACGTACCAAATGTTGTCGCTTGCATTTTCTTATAATTAATTGTCTCGACATGCCGAATTGCCGATCGAAGATAGTTGCACGCACACTGTACGTACCAAGCACAGGCAGCACCGCAGCATCATCTCATCCAACGGCGAGTCTAGGAATTGATTGGAGGGTGGGCTGAAAGTTAACAACGACTAAAATAAGCACGGTTTTCGAACAAAAATAGTTATTATCTAAGATATGAAATTATTATCAGAAAGTTTCAGGTCAAAGCAACGGCAAAAACATAAAACCAATAGTATATGGCATTGCTTCTTAGTGCTGTTATTGTAGAAAGCCTCTAAAATTGAAACCAGAATATATGCGTATTGAACAACTACTAATGTTGCCAAATGACGACGATTATAGATGGAACGAGCCTCCTCGAGTCCCAGGTCCTGGCCTCCTCTCTCTCTTTCTCCGGTGCACTAGCTGCGACTGCCGTGTGGCCTGCCTCTACGCCTCTACTACAGGCCGGCGCGCTCCTTCGGCCCCGCCCAAATTTCCCCTACCGCCGGCCGCTAGCTAGGGTTGGTTGCTGGCGGCTGGACGCGTCCGCGTGCGGGGCGTGGCTATTGCCTACTGGTGCGGGCGTGCGGCGCTCGGCTATCAAATGACGACGATTATAGATGCAACGAGTCTCCCCGAGTCCCATGTCGTGGCCTCCTCTCTCTCTTTCTCCGGTGCACTAGCTGCGACTGCCGTGTGGCCTGCCTCTACTACACGCTGGACGCGTCCGCGTGCGGGGCGTGGCTGTTGCTGTTGCCTACTGGTGCGGGCGTGCGGCGCTCCGGCTATCAACGGCGAGTATCAGATCCCGTTGCATGTTGTCGGCGGCTCACCGGTCGGCTGGTCCATCGTTGGTCTCTGGTTCTGTGCTGCTCTGCGTCTGCAGTGTGAGTATATCGTGCGTACGGAGCGATGCGAGTGTGTGTTGTGTGTTTTGGGCTGGGGAGTTGAGCGAATAGGCTGGACAAGATTAGTAGTACTAAAAGAAAATGATTTTCTGGAGGGCAGGCTTGAGCCTGTTTAAGCTTGCCAACTGGACTCGCCTTTGATCTCATCCATACATGGCCTTCTCGATCTTGTTTGTAATTTCTTCGGAAAAGATGGGCGTGTGTTCAAAGAATTTTATTTTCTGTGAATGTGATAAAAGTATATTACATAAGCTTTTTTACGGAGGTTTGTTGTCGCTGGGTGCCTGGATTTAGTTCTGCTTATTGTCATCCTATCTACTCCCTACGTTCCTAATTATAGGATGTTTTACATATCATAATATTGACTAAAATACTAAATACATATTAAAATGAGTGAATGTACACACTAAAAATCGTCTAGATGCATACGAATCTGAGTAAACTGAGAAAAGCTAAATCATCTTATATTTAGAAACGGGGAGTAGCATATATATTATTTCAAAAATTATATTGAACGAACGCGCGAGGAATATAATCAGTGCAACGAACGAATTGCCAGCTATATCAGATTTTCGAACGAACAGTGGATGACAACCGGCACCGAATTAAACACGCTGCCACGTGGCAACTTTACATTGTGTCGTCGTATCCCGCCTCGCGCTATTAGCGCCCTTTGTTTTTTTTTTCTGGATGGAGAATTGCAAAATATAAATAGAAGGCGTCAATATTTCTTTTCTGAGGAGGATAAAGGAGGGCGTCAACCATTATATATACAACCGAATTAAAAGGCAATATGTACATATGTGGTTCTCAAGCATCCACCCAAGAATACTTAGCATGAAACGTCGATCGACCCTTCATGGGTTCAGACTTGACGTACCTGCCCTTTTCTTTATATATAGAATTGATTTTAGTTGACATACTACAAAAACTCCATGTGCACAACCGTGGAACACCCATGAGGCACTCGTATCACGCACATGAGCTAATATCTCCAAGCGTCTATCATATGTACACGTACGATATCACCTGTCAATCGACGAGACTTGTTGTTATACTATTAGCATTCTTGGCAGATTCCGATCAGTAATTGTATCAGCTGACTGCAGGGTCGATTAGATTAACCAAAATGGTGCAGCTGGTGGCGTCCAAGAGAATAATCCTGGGATGCGTGTGTACGTACGTACGAGTCCGTGAGTGGTCGATCGCTCACGTACTGTCTATATACGTCACATCGCGGCACTGTGCGTGTACCGCGTATCCGCACGTGAGTCATGCGTCCATCAGGGCCACGATCGATCACGTTTTAAACCATTTCTCATCTCGCTTTCGCGTGCAAGATCGACGCGGCCACACAGGGTCTACTCGTCCGTCGAGACAGATCGACCGGCGCCTTTTAACCGTGTCATGATAATGAATGATGTGTATGTATGTGAACACGAAAAGTCGCAGCTATACACACGACGATTCATATATCTTGCACGTCCGATTTGATGTGAAAGAATTATTTAGAAAAATCAGACAGCAAGAGCACATATGGCTGTTTTCAAGCTTATCGTTGCCCTGTTGGCCCTGTTTAGTGGATGTACTAATTTATGGCCATAACTTGGTTAGTTAGAGAAGCTACACAGATCCCTAAAATGAAGCTTCATATTATTTAGTTTATACTACAAACGAGGTTTTATTAAAGTATGTACAATGGTATAGAAGTTAATCTTCTCTTAACATTATTACACGAAGACATCAAAAATATGTTGTACAATGGATTATCTAGCTCTGAGAAATAGCGTAATAAATAGAAGGCATGTAAATACATTGTTAAAATTAGTCTTCTCTCAGTGCTAAGATATCATCACTAGTAGAAAATTGGTCTTTAGTCCCGGTTTGGAAGGGCTTTTAGTCTCGGTTTTCCATTCGGGACTAAGAGTCGGGACTAAAGGCCCCCCTTTTAATCCCGGTTTGTTACGAACCGGGACTAAAGGACCCTCCACGTTGGCGCGATTGGGAGCTGGGTTGGAGGACGGGACTAAAAGTCATATTTTTTCGATTTTTTTTAAAAAAAATTTTAAATTTTTTTTGATTTTTTGAATTTTTGAATTATTTGTCAGTTCATTTCGAATCACCACCCGAATTTCACACTGCTCCACACTTCTCCACCCATTCTCACACTTCTAGGCAAACTTCCCGATCGGTCACCCATCCTCACACTGCTCCACCCCCAGCACGCTTAATTTTTGAGTTCCTTCCCAACTAGCTTCCATAATTGCATTGAGTACATCTTGATAATATTACGCTATCAATATTATTATCCCTTACACTTTGACAAGACATGATATTATTTTTTAAATTCCAAATCTATATTAACATAAACAACAATAATGAAGTAATACTAATCTTCATATAGAAATAAATTATTAATTCAAAAAAATAAAAAATTAAAATAATTTGAATTTCCGGCAAGAAACTTAAATTTGAATTTTCGGAAAAAATAAAAAAACCTTTAGGGACTAAAAATAACTTTAGTCCCGGTTTGTGATATGTCCAAAACATATTTGAATTTCCGACAAAAATTTAAATTTGGATTTGAATTTCCGGCAAAAATAAAAAACCCTTTAGTCCCGGTTGATATCTCCAAACGGGACTAAAAATATCTTTAGTCCCGGATTGTGATACGCACCGGGACTAAAGACGTCACCGCTTCGTCGACATCGGCATGGAATTTGAAAGTTTTCCAAATAAAATAAAAAAAACTTTAGTCCCGGATTGTATCTCTAACCGGGACTAAAGGTCCGTCTTTAGTCCCGGTTTGTAATACGAACCGGGAGTAAAGGTTATCGTGCTGTCCCGACCTCTGCGCAACCTTTTAGTCACGAACCGGGACTAAAGGTTCCTTACGAACCGGGACTAAATCCTGCCGGCGTTCTGGCAGTTCGAACTGGGACTAATGCTCCCATTAGTCCCGGTTCGTAAGGAGACCGGGACTAAAGCCCTGGATGAAAGCCCTGTTTTCTACTAGTGCATCCTTTAGCTAAGTGATGACAACATTCTTCTATCTTAATTCTCTCTCCACCAGCGGCAACACCGATTTATATCCCGGTATGCATGCCCTTATGTACAAGCTTGATGTCCTAGCTAGGCCATTCAGGCCTCTAGGTTGAGATGCCCGTAAGCGGGAGGGAATTAAGATCAGGTTCCACCTTTTACCTCCACATTTTAATTGTCTCTTGACAACCTTTTAGCGAGTTAAATAATATTTCCATTTTTCATATCCTAATTGACTTTGACATGACAGCTAGCTTCTATTCTTGTAGACTCAAAAAGAACATCCACTTGTTAGCACGAAATGTCAACTCGCTCGGTAGACAACTCGGATGCTTATTCATTAGGGTTATCCCAAATCATGTAAATATCATCACATTTAACCAAATACCATGAAATTGTGATAATGTAAAAAACATATTTGGTTAGTTGTGCAAGTTCCGCTCTGTCTATCCGAGGAAAACTAATAAAACGGCGTAAAAATAGCGTCCAATTAAAGATGACGACACATGGTAAGATGCAGTGGCGGAGCTTGCGGAAGACTGATGGGGGGGGGGGGGGCAAAATGCATTATATGATCTTTTGGGGGGGCCAAACACACAAAACTTGTCAAATTGGGCTCTCCAAAAAAAATCCTTCATATATGTGCAAATCATTGGGGGGCGGTGGCCCCCCTGACTTGCACTAAGCTCCGCCAGTGGTAAGATGTGTGAATATTTTTTGAAAATGAGACAAACATTGTCATAAGTGGTAAAAAGGACTTGATTTTTCTTGGAAATCAATATTAAATCAGACATCCAAAATTCTCAAGAAAAATACTGATACGTAGTTATATTCTCTATGCACATTTCCACTTAATTAACCGTGTCATGATAATGAATGATGTGTATATATGTGAACACGAAAGGTCGCAGCAGCCATCTTTTCATGTATCTTGCACGTCCGATTTGATGTGAGGGAATTATTCAGAATAATCAGACAGCAAGGAGCACATGGCTGTTTTCAAGCTTATCGCTGGCCTGTTGGCCCTGTTTAGTGGACATACTTTATTATGGACATAATTAACTTGGTTGGTTAGAGAAGCTACACATGATCCCTAAAATGAAGCTTCATATTATATATTTTGAACAAACGATTTATCCTAAATCTCAGTAGTCTAAGATTTCCCTAGAGTATGTAGAATGTTAATCTTAACATTACACGTCATCTAGAGAAGACAGCGAAGAAAAAAGTTCTATAATGAATTATCTAGCTCTTAGAAATTGTGTAATAAATAGAAGGCACAAAATGTTCTATAATGAATTATCTAGCTCTTAGAAATTGTGTAATAAATAGAAAGAACATCCACTTGTTAGCACGAAATGTCACCCGATTGGATAGACAACCCGAATGCGTATTTGTTAGGGGTATCCCAGATTATATAAATTTTATCACATTCAACCGAATCCTAAGAATTTGTGATAATGTAACAAGCACATGTAGTTAGTTGCGCGTCACAGCTCCCACCCCTATCAGAGAAAAACTGATAAAACGGCGTAAAAATATCGTCCAATTAAAGATGACGACACATGGTAAGATGTGTGAATATTTTTTTGAAATGAGACAAGCATTGTCATGAGTGGTAAAAAGAACTTGATTTTTCTTGGAAATCAATATTAAATAAGACATCCAGAATTCTCATGAAAAATATTGATACGTAGTAGGTATATTCTCTATGCACATTTCCACAACGCAGGGTATTGTGACAGCCAATGCCAATAATATCGTGCTAACGAGCCTACACCATTTCTCACACATAACTTGACGCAATGCATCAACAAGTCCCTATTTTTTAAGCATCAATTTGCTCAGCAAGTAGCCTACGTCGCACTTGGGGACCTGGCCCCAGTGTGGGCCCGCAGCGCAGGCGAGACAAGGCAACGCATCGATGGCCCAATCATTGAGGTGCCCCTCACCCGGCACGCAAGCCACCGCGAGCGGTTCCTCCAACCGGACCGCGCCACGCCCGCCGGTCAACGGCCTCGCCAGCTGTCCCGGGTTGACTCGGCCCTCTCCGTGCGATCGTACGTAGTATTTGGTGGTCGACCGTGGAATCGGTTCCTGCGGCTGGTGAACGGATCGAAGAACCACCTTTTCTTTCTGGGCTGGAAAGTTCTTGTTTGTTGTTATTTGAATCTGTAGCGAGTGCCTTTTGTAGACACGCCGGCCTTGCTTTTCTCAACGCGGATATATAATTGGTTATGCGGATGTGGTCTTGTTTGCTTTTTCAAGCTCTAGGTGTTCCTGATTTTTTCTTTTTGTAATAAAAATCCTGTATCTGCCATTTTGGAAATCATGCAACAAATGACAATATATGTTGCGTATTAAACAACTCGGCCTCATAAAACCATGGAGTATAGTTGGAACGAATGCTACAACTTGACTGTTTTCGTGTTTTGCTCTACCACCTGAATTTCTTTCTATTTTGATGTGGTCAATTCCGTCATTTTTCTTTATATTATAAAAACAGGGTGGTTTATGTGTCGTATAGTCACGACAAAATGAAAACCACAAAGTTGTAATATGGAGGCTATGAATTTCTTTTCGCGGGAAAAGAAAACCTAGGCTCGGTACTATGACTTTATCTCTTTTATTATGTTTCTTAATTAATACTTGTATTTCACTACTTTTTGAACCAAATATCAAGATAATAACATGTATGTTTTGACCATGACGAAAAATACTTGTAAGTCGTCCGTCCAATTCTCTCGCATTCATGTCGACCCATTATGCTATCAAAAAACACCACATAAAAAATACTATGACTTCACATCCAATTTTGAAAGTTTCTCATTGGACATTTGCCACCATTATTTCTTTTCGATCAAATATTCAAACATGTATCACATATAATAGAGAAACATGTTAATTGTTGCCTCAATAATGGTATCAATTTAATGACGTTGGATGTCACGCCGACATAAAAGTTAAACATCTTTCTAGAGAAATCAGGTTTCTTCCGTGTATAAAAATTACTTAGCCAACAAGCTTTCTATTTTTTGTGCATTAAATTCCTTACTCTTATGACAAAAATTATGGAATGGCGGTTGTGATTTGGTTATTTTCTCTCTGTAAAAGTCAAAATTTTATTTTTCATGTGGTCACTTGCATTGTGTTATCGAACTGAACATTTTGTTCATATAGTCGGAAAAGACAATGGCAAAATCGTGGTCCGGAGCCTAGGGTTTCTTTTACGCGGGAAAACAAAATTTAAGCTCCGTATTATAAATTTGTCTTTTCCTTCTTTATTAGAATAAATATATCTTCATTTATTTCTAATACTCGAGATAGCATTTAAGCTCCGTATTTGAAAGTACTAAAGCCAAAGTTCCACCCTCTCCGTCGGGCCTTAATCGAAAAATTCAAACACGCGCAAATGATATAATACAGAAACACATTAATCATCTCCTCAATAATGCTATGAACTTCATGGTGCTAGGTGTCACCCGGAAATATAGTAATTTTGCGAAATATTCCCTCGAGATCCAGTCAAGTCTATATACATAAACTTCTTCTTAGCCGGCACTTGTTTAAGAGTAGATGTCCTCAATCAATTATAAATAGTTCAATATTACGAATATTCCATCCCAAAAATCTCGCAGCCTGTTATTACGGCCGGTGTTACCTCCTCATCAACGGGGTTAACAAATTCCGTAACAACCTTGTTATTCGCCTCGCCCTCGCCACACCATCATCCTCCTCCTCCGCCAACTCATCCCTGCCAAATTCTCCCCGTGCCAGCCGAATCTCCTCCGGCTCCTGCTCCTCTAGAAGCTTCTCTGGGCCGCAGCTGGAGCTCCGCATCTTCTGGCCGCGCGGCGAGGTCGGGGCGGGGGTTTCGGCGGACGGAGCTGCTCTGATTCGCCGGTGCTCGGCGGCGAATGCTCTACCTCAAGCTGCCGGCGGGGGATTTAGGGTTCCGGCGGGAGGAGGCGGGGCGGTGATCCCGTGGCGGGCTGCGGCGGCGGAGGCGGTTGATCCGGCCGGCGTCCATGGCGACGACGGCGGCGGCGGCGGCGGCGCAGGAGGCCGAGGCGGCCTGCCTGCAGAGCTTCGAGCTCTACGAGAGCGAGTCGGTAAGGTTTCGCATCCCGCCTTCTGCTCCCGTGTGCTGCTGCGTGGCTAGGGGGGCGATTCGGTCGTTTGATTCGGGAGAGGCGAGAGAATTCCGTAGAGGCCCTTCAGGTCGTTTGCGTTCGGTAACTCTAGCTGCTCGGTTGATTGATTGATTGATTGCCCGTCCGTGTCGTAGCTTGTGAAATCAAACTACGGTGTTTGCGTATCGGAGGTTGCTGCTGCTTAGTTAAGATTCAGCCTTGAACGACCTTCTCCCTTTGCGACTTAATTCGGCATACGAGTTCCCTTTGATCTTTCGAAGGATATTTGTAATGCGCGTGAGAGGTGAATTGGGGAGATCCCTCTGAATGATTTGTCGTTCTGTTTCGTGGTTACTTAAGAGAGGAAGACAGAGGTTTGCTATTAGTGTTTGCGTGCTTGAATTTGTTGACATTCGTTCACCTCCTGCAATCCTGCCCCTGCCTGCTGAGACATTCACTGCACCTGCCTGCCGGCTGCGACTTCTATGCTCAGCGGCTGGGTGAATGTTCCCCTGCTCGTTCGGAACACACTCATCCTCCTCTTGCTGTGGGTTATCTGCCTCTTACAATCCAAAGTTCTGTTAGATTAGCAACCCTGTTCGGAAGACACACGCTCCATGTTCGAAAACACTGTTGACTTTCGTATAGTTTAATCAGCATAGCTTTTTTAAATGTCTCTTCTCGGTATTGTTATAATTTTATTGCTAGCAGGTAGCAGCTCTGTTAGATTAGCAACATCCAAAATGACGACAGAGCATTTAAATTCATACTTAATTAGAATCATAAGTTATCTCAAGTTCTTTGCTGGCTGGTGAAGCTTCTCAGTCCGTTGTGAAAAGTTACAGAGGAGCACTTTGTTTGTTTCACTCTGTCAATGCTTGAATAGTTCACTCATTAGAATAATTGATGAATATATTTGTTCACTAACTTGTTCTCTCCTACATTTGTTTTACTTTTCGTTACAGGGTTTCTACATTTTTGGAACTAATGCTGACAAAACACTGTGGCGGTTACTCACGATGATAGATCAGAAACAACAGACCTTGACATAGATGAGTGTTCTACCGTGTATACGGAAACCGAATATCTTGAACTGTTTAAAAGGTCTTGCTGAAGACCACAATTCCAACTGGAGGAGTAAAATTTGTTTACAAAATTTTATGGCATAATCGGTAAGTCATTCTGTTATTATTGTCTGTAAACCAAGAAACAAATTAAGTTGTATCAATGTGTATTCATAGTGATTTTTTATCAGGTTTCGTTAAGTTCCTTGGACCCTTTTACATGTTAATTATCACGGAAGCAGAGAAAAAATTGGTGAAATATTTAATCATCCAGTCTATCAGGTGACTAAGACTTCAATGGTGGAGTTAGCAAATTCAAAATCTCGATCCAGTTTTCTAAGTTCCAAAGATGAGAACAGGTTTGTGCATTCTGTTTAGTACCAATGCTAAAAATGTTCTATTCGTTACGCTTAAATTGTTAGGTTGATAGAGAAAATTTATTGTCGATAAAAGTATATATACGAGTAACTACTTATTTTTTTCCTGTGAATTTGATATCTCTGAGAAATGTCAAGTTACTTTCCAGTCGTATAGTATTGAACTGTTACTAAAATCTCATAAGCTTACATTGTCACGTGGTGTTTATGCCTCTAAAGTGCACCACTATGTAATGGGTTCATGTCACAAAACAAGTTCATGCAATGTCTTGTTCGTTTGTACTTTCTAAAGGCCAACAGCTTACAAAGTACCATATTGATGTTAATTTCACGAACCATATATGAATCCTTGTCTTTCATTTTCTATCTGATTCTAATTTCTAGTAACAAGTTGTTCCTCTGTAACTCCACAGATACAAGAAGATTTTGAATGCACTGATCTTAGGAGGACTTCTTTTTTAGTTACTCTTATCCTATCATGAGAGGCTTCAGAAGAATTTAAGTGATCCTCAAGAAGGGTGGTCATTATACGAGTCAACCTTTGTGTGGAATGAGTTTCTTACACGGCGAATACGCAGTTGTCTCAGAAGTACTCTGTGGACTGTTGCATTAGTCTATGGGTTCTTTAAGCAGGTATGTGCCCAAGTAAGCAGGCCTTTAATTACTATTATGTCACATGTAGGTTGGTTTTTAAGGAGAAATTCTTCTATTTGAAATGGAAGCATTAAAAAATTAGCTTTGGCTGGATTTAAAAACATCCTAGTTCACTAAATTTGGTAGGAGTCTGTTAGGTAGGTGAAAGTAGAGGTGCTTGTAAAAGCATCAATTCAGTTTAACCCTCCCATTTTCTTTCTTCATTTGTTGGCCTCTTTATCAGAATCATATATTTCTTAATTTTTTCCTCTATAATACCAATCTTTATCAAGTTTTTCCTCATGGAATATATAAGTATATAACACGGTTGCGAGTGCTGGTCCTTAGATTAATAGAATTTGCCTCTGACCGTAATTTCTTATAACCCTGTTATTAGGACAAATTTGCAATATCTGGGAAAGATATTATGCTCACACTCATTGCTAGGCGCTCAAGGCATTATTCTGCTGGCACCAGGTTTGCACATCTAAATTTTGTCGCTTAATATTCATTTCCTTATTAGTTTGGCATGAGGTTTGGATTGAGTGGTTTTAACGGACATTGAACAGATATTTAAGAGGGGAGTGAAAAAAGGGCCGAGTAGCAAATGATGTCGAGACTGAGCAAATTGTCTATGAAGCTGTGCCTAGGCCTACAGAAGTAAGTTCTGTTGTGCAGCATAGGGGCTCAATCCCGCTATTTTGGTCACAGGATACAGCAAAGTTGAATATTAAACCGGATATCATATGTAAGCTCCTAAACTTCTCTATGTGTGTGCAGTATCATTAAAATATATACTAATAAACATTTCATGTTTTGTCAGTTCATGAGCAGGACAAAATTATGAAGCTACCAAGCTTCATTTCAAAAATCTTAGGGAAAGATATGGCAACCCTATCATTATCTTGAACTTGATTAAGGTGAGTTGTACCATCTTATTCTGGAGTAGTAACATCTTTGGATTCACTGATGCATGATTGCTGATTTGCCCTCTTCTGTGATATTGCTGTTGTTTACATATAAGACACGTGAAAGGCGGGAATCTATACTTCGCCGGGAATTCGATAAGGCAATAAGAATTATAAACGAATCTGATTCAGAGGAGAACCATCTGCGGTTCTTACATTGGGATCTTCATAAAAACTCTCAAGGGTATTGATTGTTATGTTTCTAATATTTTAGTATTATGTAGCATGCATTATTGAAGTAATTCTGTTTCAGAAAACCTACAAATGTGTTGGATGTTCTTTTGAAAGTGGCATTTCGCGCTCTGAGGCTGACAGAGTTTTTCTATTGCCAAGTTGCACCACCTTCAGGGTCTGAGACTGCTCACTGGCCTGCCTTATTGTGAGTTGACCATTATCATTATTCCCCAATATGGTTTATTTGCTACATAACATGATACTTTGATTTCTGTTGCCATTTCAAAAAAAGTCACTGCTCTTCTTTATGCATTTTAATCTCCTTTTTTCGCCTGTTTCTTTATAGGAATAGTCACGACCCATTGCTGTGATGAGAGCAACAGTGACATATCCCAAGAAGATATTCAGGAAGTTCTGATTCCTCTGGCAATGGAACTGCTGAAGAAAAGCTGAAACCAGTGAATTACCCCGACTAAAACCACCAATATTCCAAAAGGTGTTTTACGGACAAACTGTATAGACTGCTTGGATCGTACAAATGTTGCTCAGTATGCCTATGGTTTAGCTGCCCTTGGACATCAGCTGCATGCACTTGGTTGTGCAGAATCCCCAGAACTTGGTTTGGGTGTTCCCTTGGCTCATCATTTGATGCACTTTTATGAGAGGATGGGTGACACACTTGCTGTACAGTATTGCGGGTCGGCTGCTCATAATAAGGTATTTGACAAAAACCCACTATTGTTGAGATAACTAAATATGTAAGTAGCAAGATGAGCTATTGTGATTCCATGTAGTGAAACACAGACTGAACTAGGAAAGTGTTCAGTTGAGTTATCCATTTAAGTTTAGATAACCAAACGGCAGATTGAATGTTAAGAAAGAATTTTGT
>QRDG01002531.1:0-73421 GCA_012064385.1 Puccinellia tenuiflora
AAATAGAACCTTAAATACGAAAGTGACTAAGAGTCATCCTATGTTAAGTTTAAATCACAAAGTAATTGTTGCTTGATTTTGTGAAAGTGATGTTTCACATATTTATTCCTCAAAAGGTGTTTTGTAGAGAATAAATAAAACTTAAAGCTAGTAGAGTACTAGTGTTCGTATATGAGTTCTCGATTTAAAAGTTAATTAATAATTTTGGAGGTGTCCAAAGTATCGAGAAAGTGCATAAGAAACTGAGTGTGATCTAATTAAAATATGTGGTGACATATATTAAGTTAGAGCAGAAACTATTTTCCAAGATCAAAATATGTGGTGACATATGTTTGAGTGGGAGCTAGTTAAATCATGGTCAAATATAATGATAACATATTTCTGAGTGGGAGCCAAAGTGGTTTCACAATTTAATATGTGTATGGTGTATATTTGAGTGGGAGTTTACAACATCTTGTTTGAGTGAAATGGAGATTTCATAAATGTTGTAAATAAGTCAGGAACCAACGTATAACTTATGAAGTTAATTTGAAACGTCAAATATCCATGGAGATGGATGTATCTATGGAGGATAGATATGTTTGATAAGCATTATGTCAGGATGTTTAACCTAAGTAAGATTTTGAAGGAGTTCAAAATAAACAGAGAAGAAAGGTTCATCTGCTTGTGAGAAATAGGTGAAACATTGAGTTGATAACTCAGTACAAAATGATGGTTGGAGGATATGTTAGAATTCGCTATGAATCGTTCATAGGACTAAACATATAAGAACCATGTGTTTGTATTTGACGATATGTGACCCAAGTTCTTGGTTAGAAGAACATGTTAAATGAGGAGTCATTTTTCATGGAGTTGAGATAATAGAATCTAGAGATTGGTAGACTTGGTTGAAGTCATAAAACCAAACTAGATTGGGGATCTCATGATAGCAGAAGCGCAGCGAAAGCATGATCGAAAATATCGAAGTGACATGATAGCACTGTCGATTTGTGAGTCTGCAACATATAGGAGTATATGATTAATTCAAGGATTAAAAGATATAATATTATGGTTTGAGAAATTTTGTTTCAAGACTGAGTGAGTTCCGGGTGCACATGCTATGAGAAAGTCCTCTTGACTGATCATACATCATGTAGGCATAAAAGGAAACGAAAATCTCACTCTCTAACCAAATATATTATATTCATCATGTGATGATGTGAATTATCATGTGATGATAATAGGTTTATCATGAGATGATAAAGTAATGTCAAATTAGGTGACATTGACATTTTGCAAAGAACATAAAGAACTGTATAGTACAGAGCACGGACAGAACCTCTTCCACGAGCAAACATGATCAGCACTGAGACTCCATGAGTGTTAGACACCATGAGTGTTGGATCGACAAAATGTAAACTAGATTATTGACTCTAGTGCAAGTGGGAGACTGTTGGGAATATGCCCTAGAGGCAATAATAAAATGGTTTATTAGCATATTCATGTTTATGATAATAGTTTATTATCCATGCTATAATTGTATTAACCGGAAACATAATACATGTGTGGAATATAAACACCAGGTGTCCCTAGTAAGCCTCTACCGGACTAGTTCGTTAGTCAAGAGATGGTTAGAGTTTCCTAACCATGGACTTGTTATAGTCACTTGATAACGGAGTCATATCATTAGGAGTAATGATGTGATGGACAAGACCCAAATAATAAAGAGTTGCAATTGATCGTGTCACAACAGTTTCATTGCCAACACTTTTAGTATGCCAAGTATAGTTTCCTTAGACCATGAGATTATGTCACTCCCGTTTACCGGAGGAATACTTTGTGGACATCAACGTCACTTCGTAACTGGGTGATTATAAAGGTGGCTGTCAGGTATCTCCGATGATATTTGTTGGGTGACATGAATCAAGACTGGGATTTGTCCTTCCTTGTGACGGAAAAGATATCTCTGGGCCCTCTCGGTAATATAGCATCAGAAAGGTTGCAACCATGTGATTAAGTAGTAATCACGGAGATCCTATATTATGGACGAGTAAAGAGAATTTGCCAGGTAACGAGATGAAACTAGATATGGAGATATCGACGATCGAATCTCGGGCAAATTAAATATCGGTGAGACAAAGGGAATCGTATATGAGATTAAGAATCTCCGGCATCGTGGTTCAATCGATAAAGAACTTCGTTGAATATGTGGGAGTCAATATGGGCATCCCGGTCCCGCTATTGATTATTGATATGATCATGTCTGCATGTTCTCGAACCCGTAGGGTCACACACTTAACGCTCCGATGTAGCTAGGGTTAGCGATGAGATATTTTGATGGAATGAACGAATGGTGATTCGGAGTCTCGGATAGGATCCCGGACGTCACGAGGAGTTCCGGAAGAGTCCGGAGAATAAGATTCATATATGGAAAGTAGTTTCCGGAGGTGTCGGAAAGTTCCGAAATATTTCGGCAGAGTACTGGAAGGTTCTAGAAGCTTCTAGAGGAGTCTAGAAGTGGGGCCCACCTAATGTGTGGGGCCCACATGGACCAAAGGGGGTGCAGCAGCCTTTGGGCTGGCCGCACCACCCATAGGCCCATATGGGCCAAGTCGGCCAAGGGGCCCAAGAGGGAGGGGGGCGCCCCAAACCCTAACTTGGGGGCCAAGCCCTAGGGCCAGCCGCACCCCTCCCCTTGCCGCCTATATAAGGGGGTGCTAGGGCAGGGCCTGCCGCACCAGAGCTGCTCCCTCCTGCCCTAGCCGCCACCCCCTCCTTTGGCCGCACCTCTCCCCCTTGCCGCGCCACCTTTCCCCGAAGGGCTGCCGCGCCATGCTCCTCCATCTCCACCTTGCCGCACCACCTCTCCTTGCTAGGGTTGCTGCGCCATGGTCCTCTCCCTCCTCATGCTTGGCTAGGCGTAGCCATGCTCGTGGAGATCAACATCATCAACGCCACCACAACCGTCGTGGTGCCGAGATCCATCTAGCCATCTCCACCTTGCTTGCGGGATCAAGAAGGAGGAGATCTACATCGAGCCGTACGTGTGGATACCGCGGAGGTGCTACCCCTTGTGGCACTTCGTCGAATTGGACTTCGAGGAAATACATCTCCTCGCGACTAGATGAGTCTAGTTGCGGGGATCGACTAGCCAACCCCTGCACCGACAAAACGCGTTTGTTGATCTTCAAGGGTAAGAGATTGGATCTCACCTTCGCTACCTTCGTCTAATAGATCTAGATCCTTGGGGTTTCTTCCGCTTGTTTCGTAGGAAAATTTTTGTTTTCTATGCAACGACCCCATCAAGAAGAAAAAAGATGACCCAGATGCGGCCAAAGTTTGGCGCATGTGTATCGATTACACGCACTTGAACAAGGCATGTCCTAAAGATCCATTCCCGTTGCCTTGGATTGATCAGGTGATCGATTCCACGGCCGGGTGTGAACTGTTGTCATTTGTAGATGCTTATTCTGGTTTCCACCAGATACCGTTGAACTCGGTTGATCAAATAAATACTGCCTTTATTACCCCATACAGGGCTTATTGCTATCGTGTTATGTGCTTTGGTTTGAGAAATGCCGGTGCTACTTATCACAGATGCATGGAGAAATGCTGCATGATCAAATTGGCAAAAATGTATAGGTGTATGTCGACGACATAGTCATCAAGACTAAGGAAAAACATACCTTGTTGGATGATCTCAAAGAGACATTCGCAAACCTTGCATGATCAAATTGGCAAAAATGTATAGGTGTATGTCGACGACATAGTCATCAAGACTAAGGAAAAACATACCTTGTTGGATGATCTCAAAGAGACATTTGCAAACCTGTGAAAATTCCGGTTAAAGCTTAACCCGGACAAATGTACATTCGGTGTGCCGGCAGGCAAGTTACTCGGTTTCCTTGTGTCGAGCCGAGGTATCGAAGCGAATCCGACAAAGATCCGTGCTATAGAGAGCATGAAGCTACCGAGGTGTCTCAAGGATGTTCAGAGGTTCACAGGTTGCCTGGCCTCCTTGAGTCGCTTCGTTGGTCGGTTGGGAGAGAAAGCTCTGCCTCTCTACCAACTGATGAAGAAAACCGATAGATTCAGCTGGACCCCGCAGGCGGATGCGGAGTTTCATGAGCTGAAGAGGATGATGTCTACAGCATCGATATTAGCCTCACCACTACCAAAAGAGCCCATGTTGCTCTATATTGCAGCCTCTAACCGGGTTGTTAGTGTCGTGGTAGTGGTAGAACGAGAAGAAGAGAGAACTATGGTGCAGAGACCGGTGTATTATCTGAGCGAAGTAATCTCCTCGTCGAAGCAAAATTATCCGCACTACCAGAAAATGACATACGGTGTATATATGGCGGCCAAGAAACTGAAGAACTACTTCCAAGAGCATCCTATAACGGTGGTATGTGCAGCTCCGATCTCGGAAATCATCGGCAACAAGGATGCAAGTGGCCGAGTAGCCAAGTGGGCTATTGAGCTAGCGACTTACACGCCGCAGTATGCAAGAAGAGATACCATCAAGTCTCAGGCTTTGGCTGATTTCCTCGTCGATTGGGTCGAGATGCAGTATGAGCCACCATTGCCTGATTCCAATTACTGGAGGATGCATTTTGATGGATCTAAAGTAAAAGAGGGCCTGGGTGCCGACGTGGTTCTTACCTCGCCGAAGCGAGATCAACTGGAGTATGAAGCATTGATTCATGGACTCAAAGTGGCCAAGGAAATCGGGATTCGCCGAATAGTGTGTTATGGTGATTCGGATCTGGTGGTTCAGCAAACTTCTGGCAACTGGGATGCTTTGGATGCCTACATGGCAGCATATCGGTTCCATGTCCAGAAGATCTCAGGGTATTTTGATGGTTGTGCGTTCCATCACATACGACGGACAGAAAATGAAAGTGCCGACATGCTGTCCAAGATAGGTTCATACCGGCAGGCCATTCCGGCCGGCGTATCACTAGAACATCTTCGAAAGCCATCAATCAAGCCATCACCTAAGTCCGAGTCAATATTTATCCCGAAGAATCCGGAACCCGATGTCGTCCCGATGGACATGGATGTCGGGTGTATTTGGCAGGACTCAGGGACTGCTTGGGAGAACTCGGGGATTGCTTGGGTGAACCCGGGGACTTGTCAGCCTATGTCGGGTGTGACAATGTCGGTTGAAGCAATGGAGATCGACGAGCCTGTCCTTCGTGTTCGTCCAGTGCCAGCATGGGCACAACCCATCATGTCATATATGGTGGATGGCAGTTTGCCAAGTGATGAGGTCTCGGCTAGAAAAGTACAAAGGCGATCCAAAGCTTCTACCATCATCAATGGTGAGCTGTACAATAGAAGTGCAACCACAATACTTCAGCGCTGTGTCAAAACAGAGGAAGGGGAAGAGATTCTCCGAGATATTCATCAAGGAGAGTGTGGTCATCACGCATCTTCCAGAGCCATGGTGGCTAAGGCATTCCGATATGGGTTTTATTGGCCCAGTGCTTTTCAACAGGCAGAGGACATTGTCCGTAAGTGCGAAGGATGTCAGAGATTTGCCAACAAGATTCACATGCTGGCTTCAGCACTCAAAACTATTCCCATCACATGGCCATTTGCTGTTTGGTGTCTGGACATGGTGGGACCATTCAAGCCAGCCAGAGGAAACATGACTCACATGCTGGTGATGGTGGACAAGTTCACCAAGTGGATAGAGGTGAAGCCAATAAGGAAGTGTGACGGCCGCACGGCTGTATCTTTCTTGAAAGATATTATTCTGAGGTATGGTCATCCACACAGCATTATCATGGATAATGGCACCAATTTCGCCGAAGGAGCCTTTGCTCGGTTTTGCGAGGAACAGAGAATCCGGCTAGACCTGGCATCGGTTGCATATCCTCAGTCCAACGGACAAGTTGAAAGATCAAACGCACTAGTGTTATCCGGCATAAAACCCCGGTTGATTGAGCCACTGCTACGCTCTCCGGGGTGTTGGCTGGATGAGATACCAGCAGTATTATGGAGTCTCCGGACTACGCCGAATCGCTCTACTGGCTACACGCCATTCTTTCTGGTCTATGGAGCAGAAGCGGTCCTACCGACCGACATAGAGCATGACTCGCCAAGAGTCGCATTGTATACAGAATCCGAGGCTAAGGAAGCTCGGGAGAATGATCTCGATCTGCTCGAAGAAGCACGAGAGTTGGCATTGTCCAAATCAACAATATATCAACAGAATCTCCGACGTTATCATAGCCAGAAGGTAAACCCTCACAAGTTCCGCGAGGGGGATTTGGTGCTTAGGCTGGTGCAGTGCACCGCCGGGATGCACAAATTGTCACCTCCATGGGAAGGACCGTTTATTATAAGCAGGGCTCTGCATAATGATGCTTATTATCTTATAGATACTCAGAAGCAGGTAAAAAAGAAGATGGATAGATCCAGAGAGGAGACCAAAAGACCCTGGAATGTAGCCCTGCTTCGCCCTTTTTACTCTTAAGGACGCAATGTATGTATCTCGGTACCCTGCAATGAAATGTCGGCACCCCGAAAGAGACTCGGGGACTGCCTTGTTTAAAAATCTATGTTTATCTCTGTTTCCTGTATGGCTCTAAACCATGTTTCAAAGTTTTTAAGTATTGTATGCTATGTCTTGGTGATCTTGTGACTCGATTGTCGAACACCAAAACGGTAGACAAGAGCTAAGGTTGCAAAGTGTAGTAAACAAGAAAACAAACTCGGGGACTCGGCCCAGGAGCGATCCGATTTTTATTGCTGCTAACCTTGTGCTTTGTTCCTCATTCTTATGTCAGATGGCTCTAGATCATATCTCATAGTTTGGAGATTTGTATGCTATGTTTTGCGGTCTCGAGACTCGACTGTCGAATGCCAAAATGGTAGACAAGAGCTGGTATCGCAACACCTAGTGCACAAGAAAACAAACTCGGGGACTTGGCCCAAGGGTGATCCGGCATGGGCTGTTTATTAATCCTGTGCTTTGTTCCTTACTTTTATGTCGGATGGTTTTAAGCCTTATCTCATAGTTTGGAGTTTTGTATGCTATGTTTTGCGGTCTCGAGACTCAACTGTCGAACGCCAAAATGGTAGACAAGAGCTAAGGTTGCAAAGTATAGTAAACAAGAAAGTAAACTTAGAGACTCGGTTCAAAATGATCCGGCATTCAGCACATCCTGTTAAAACTTGCAAAATAGAGTAGCAAACCTAAAAGCTTAAAAGTATATATTACATCTGCACCCGGCATCCCGGGGATTTAACAGTTTGAGTTTCTCTAAGTTTAAACAGCAGTGCCAGCGGTACTCTTATCTGTAGGAGGAGCGTGAGTCTCGGCGGCTACCTCGGCTGCAGTCTCTACGGCTGTGCCGGTGGCGGTGTCAGGAGCTGTGTCGGCTTTGATTTCCTCATCGACCTCCTCTTCATCTTCGTTGTATTCTTCTTCATCATCGGAATCCGGGGGACCCTCGACAAAGTCATGAATCGGGGCGTACTTGATAAAGGAGTATGCCCTTTCCCGGTGACGCTGGATGAGTTCCGGGTCTGTTGTCCATTTTGAGCCGGCGCACATCGATTGGAGTGCGTCGAGATTGATCGCTTTATACCAGGAGAGGACATAGACCAGGGCCTCGTCTGCACCAACTCGGGCGGCAGATGCCCGCCACTCCTTGAGCCGTTTCTCACAGGCCTGCAGGCACCAGGATAGCTCATCAACCGAGGCCGGGGTCTGGGCATTTGGCCAGAGAAACCGGTACACGCGGATAGCGGCATCAAGGAGACCAACTCCGACAGCTTTCAGAGGTGACAGACGTGCATTCAAGGCCGTCAGGTGGTCTTCCATGTTCCACTCTTCCGAGATCGGGCCAGACTCGGCTCTCCTTTGTCGGGCCTTGCGAGTAAGGTTATTCGCGGCAGGCTGAGAGTGGGGGAAGTTCCCTGAGAAAAGGATGGCTAACAACGGTGTAAGCTACATGACGGCGTACATTGGATGTCGGGTAAAGACAGAAGAGTGAAAGAGGCTTACTGTCCATCTCCCTGTTGATCCTGGTGAGCTCCGCCAACCATATTTCGGTCTTACCCTTGAGGTTCTGAAGTTCTTGCTGGGCCGAGGTAGCACGGAGCTCAGCTTGCTCGTGTGTTTCCTTGAGTTTCTGGGCCTCATCTACCCGGAGCCGTTTCTCCTCGGCGGCAGTTTTCTCAAGCTCGGTATTGTGGCTCTGCACCTTTTCAAGCTCGGCCTGCAGACGGGATACCTCGTCTTGTTCCTTCTTGAGCTCGGCCTTGTGTTCGTCATCACGCTACTTCTGTTCGGCTGTGCTGAGATGGCAGAGTCAGCATATAAAAGTTGACGCAAGTGCAAAATAAAGCAGAGAGTGTGAATTACTCTCAAGGGCGGAGATCCACTTCAGAAGTTCTTCCACCTTAGCCTCCGTCCTGTCTATTCATGTCGGCAAAAGAAAAGAAGTTAGAAATGAGATCTAGGCAGTTGTGCATAACTGCTATGTCGGCAGGAGAAAAGGGTACCTGATACGTCCATTTTGCATCACTATTTTACATCATAATTTATCTTTATCCATTGATATATTTCATATTATGATGCAATACTTATGTTATTTTATCCCATTTTGCATGTTTGGCAATTATTGGAGATGCATCTGCCGGAGCCTGGAATCAGCTGGAAAAGTACCTGTCAAGACACCTGACTTCAGAAGCCCCAAAAATTACAGGAAAATTTAGAGCATAATATTTCGGGAAATAAGTCACGGAGCCCGAAGGGGGCGAAGAGGCGAGCAATAGGGGGCAGGGGCGACCCCCTGCCGTGGGTGGGGCCCATCCCTGGTCCCTGTGGCCCCTCTCCGGCTCCCCTTCGGCATATTATTGACCCTTGACCTAAAAACATCGGGGGCATCAACAAGGAATTTTTCCGCCGCCTCCACGAGGCGGAAACCAGACAGAGAGAAGAAGAGCTCCGGCAGGGAGAAATCTGCCGGGGAATTTCCCCCCGGAGGGGGGAATCGCCGCCATCGTCATCGCCATCACGCCAAGCATCATCGGGATCATCATCAACATCATCTCCACCATCAGCACCATCATCACCGCCGTCATCCCATCTCATCTTGCTGCAACAATTATCATTGTGTTGCTATTAGTTCATCAGAATCGTATACCGGGCGTTGATTACCACTTGTAGTTGATGTTTGAGAGTTTTATCGGTGAATTATCATTACAATAAGATTGTTGCCCTTATTCATATCACCTCTGAACATGATCTATATGATGTCTTGTGAGTAGTTCGTTTGGTTCTTGAGGACATGGGGAAAGCTTAGTTGCTAGTAATTGCATAATGTTGAGTAATATTTAATGGTTTGATTTATGTTGTGGTGTTATTCCTCTAGTGGTATTGTGTGAACGTCGACTACATGATACTTCACCTTTCAAAGGGCCTAGGGGAATGCATAGTGTATTTAGTTTGCTTATGGTAGGGTTGCAGGAGTGACAGAAACCTAAACCCCAATTTGTGAACTAGTGCACTAGGGAGCGTAGGGTCTCGGAGTTTAAGGTTGTGGTTAGGTTTTTATCTTAATTACTTTCTTGTAGTTGCGGATGCTTGCAAGGGGTTTAATCACAAGTATGTATTTGTCCAAGTAAGGGCGGTGCATTAGCATAGGTCCACCCACACAGCACTTTATCAAAACATTGAAGGTTAATCACCGGCGTGCAATAAAACTGGCTAGGCAGAAACTCCCATGTGTCCTCGAGAACGTTTTAATCTTCATAAGTAACACAACCGGCCTGTCCTTTGAGCTTAAAAGGATTGGGATATTTGCTGCAATTATTGTAGCACTCTTTTATTTACTTGTTCTTCATTCGTTATTTAAATTAAAAATCCAAAAACATTTCTCTTTTAGTGCTTGTAGTGAAACCTTGCTGAGAACTACTTGTCAACACCTTCTGCTCCTCGTTGGGTTCGACACTCTTACTTATCGAACGGACTACGATAGATCCCCTATACTTGTGGGTCATCAGTACCTCGGCTGTTAGACTCGGCTTGCAATTGCTTGTGCTTGTCGGAGAGCTTTTTGTGCGCCAACAGAAGTTTGTGGTGCAACTGAGTCCGTTTAGTCGTGCAAGACTGGAAAGAGGAAGTGTTAGTGTTATTTCTAAAGATTCGCGCCGAGTAATCTTTACTCGACCGAGTTTCAGCTACTCGACCTGAATCTCGGGGACTGGGGATTGTGGATATCTATTTTGAAAAAGGCTAACTGAGGAATCTTTAATCTTTACTCGGCGGTGTTTACCTCGGCGGCTTTATCGGCTTCAAGTTCGACAGCCTTCACCGCGAACATCTTCTGGGCGAGGAGACTCGGACCTGCTGGGTGCCGCGAGGTCACCTCGCCCGTATCGGCAGCATTCCAATAAATGTTATATTGCTCAAGCGAGCCCAAGCTTTTCCCGCTCAGAGTTCACAGCAGAGCAAACCCCCAGCTGGTGGTGGTAGTCTGGATACCGGTTGATGTTGCTGCTGTTGCACCTTGGCTTAGTGGCACGACCAACCGTCTATCCGGGTTGGGCGGTGCTACTTTGGACGGGGCTTTCCCGGTCGCAGAGGGCGCGGTCTTCTTCAGCTGCGGTCGCTGCTTTTGCTGCGGCTGTGTTGGTGGCGGTGGTGGCCGTTGCTGCGGATGTGGCTATTGCTGCTGGTGTGTCGGCGGTGGTTGTTGTGGCTATTGCTGCTGCTGTTGTTGATCCTGCGGCTGTTGCCGCTGAGGTTGCTCCGGCTCTTCCGGAGTCTTAGCATTTTCTATCTCGGTGTCCATGGAGTTGACACCGAGATCTTCATCTCGGTCGGGCGCCGAAATGTCGGCTCTGACCGGACCCGTGGCTTCTGCTCCTGGGATGTTCTGTCCCTCTCCGGTTTCGGCTTTGGATCCTAGAGTGAGGGGTTTGCCGGTGGGCTCGTCCTTGGTGGGCTAGGCACACAGGTGTCGGCAGGCCCGGACGGCGGCGGCGTCACAATCGGTGACCAGATGGAGGATGCGCTCTGTGTGACCTCCAGGGGGTCCCTGCAGTGGAATAAGACAATACGTTATCTTAGTCAAAGGAAAAGAATGAGGAAAACAAGAATGATCAGGATATGGAGTATATGTCGGCAAAAAATATCTTACGCAACGGTGGTTGGTCTCTGGCGTGGCTTGCTCGCCACCTTCTTCTTCTGTTTCTTCCTCGGGGGGCCTGAGGTTTCTGAGGGCCCGGCATCTAAGGACCTGGTTGCGGTGCGTTTCCGGAGTGTACCTCGGCTTCCCACGGAAAGGGGCGCCACATCGAGCACCTGGTCGTCTGGGTCAGCTGATGTCAAGGGCACCGGGTATGAGAACACAGTTGAGCGAGGGTCAGGTACCTCTAGATTTTGACAATCATCATCGTCGTCAGACCAATCTCGCATGGATTCTGAAGCACGAGTCTTACCCGTAGCAGGACCAGGGCCGGCATCGGGGATCGGCATTTAATCCTCGTTGTCCGGGTCTTCCGTGTCGGTGACAACGAGATCCTTACCCCACTTGACGGATGGATCCGGTCCATCCTCGGTCTTCTGCCGTGCAAATCTCTACATGACAGACACGAAGAATTAGTTAGTACAAAGGATTAAATAGTGCACCAATATAAGAGTTTATGTCGGCAGGAAACTTATGTTGGTTGAGGTCTCAGGTTACTTACGGCGGGCGGAAGGTTGTTTCGGCTATAGGGTTCTTTTCCCCACTCCCAGTCATCCGTCATCTGTGTCCGGGCTATGGCCTTGACGCGCCTCCAGATCTAGGCTTTGCTCAGCTCATATATGCTTGTCCGGGTTGGATCAAGCGGGCCACTCATGTGGCATATCTTGTGAACCCGGCATTGGAGAGGGGAGACCCGGCGACTAATGAATGTCGCCAGCAGGTCGTCAGCCGACATCCCCTCTTCTTTAAGCTGAATGACGACCCGGTGGATTTCGTTGACTTCCTGAATCAGCTCCTTCGGGTCGTACCCCCAGTTGTGCTGCGCAGAGGGTGGACCGACAGTGAATCTTGGTAAACCGATTTGATCGACATCGGTCGAGTTCTTCACGTAGAAGAAAGACCGAAGCCATTTCCGGCATGACTCCAGACCCTGGATACAAGGGAAGATGGAGGTACGCCAAGGTATGACGGTGGTGGCCCCGCACTGGGTCATGACCTTGGGTGCGCCGGGGTTTTCTGGATCCGAAAGAACCTGTTTCCGGAACTGGAAGTATTTGGACCAAAGGTTGGTGGTGGGCCAGAGGCCGAGATAACCCTCCGAGAAGGAGATATAAGCGGAGAGCGTGTTGAAGGCGTTAGCCGGAAGATGGTGAGGTTGGAGGCGAAACTTGATGAGGAAGTTGCTCATGAACTCACTAACGGGGAGCCCGAACCTGCGCTCGAAGTGCGCAACGAAGACGACATACTCACCGGGTTGAACTACCGGCGCAAGCTCGGGACCGGGAAGCCGACATACTGATGCATGTAAAATGCATACATGAACTTTGCATTATATTACTCATATTTGCATCATATAAGGGTTATATCATTTTTTTATAATGATTTTGGGAAGATTTCACAGTTTTCCTATTTTTTCTGGAATTAATTCTGCACTGGCAGAAAACCCTGTTTTCTATATTTTGATGTTTCAGGGACCCAAACGACGTCCAAATGACCTGAAAATTTACGAGCTTCAGTTTTTTGGAAGGAAGAAGACTTGGGAGCGAAGGAAGCGAACAAGCGGAGGCTCGAGGCCCAAAAGAGGGTGGCCCACATAGCCAAGGAATCTGGCCGCATGGGACCCACCATCTAGAGCCTCGAGGCTCCGTTGCCGTCGATCTTTTCGCCCACGACTCCGTCTTGACCTAAAAGCAACTATAAAAATATTCCCCCGACGTTTTCCAGAAGGGAGCGCAGCCGAAACACAGAAACCACGAAATAGAGACCTGGAGCTGCAGATTGGAGGGGGAAAACTCCGGCGGGGCGCTGCCGGGGTGGTCTCCATCTCCCCCAACGACATCTCCACCGTCTCCATGATGAGGAGGGAGTAGTCTCCCTCGAGGATGAGGGCTCATGAGGGTAGCTATGTGGTTTATCTCTCTCTCCCATGGTGTGATCTTTATGTGATCATGAGCTTTGTAATCTAGTTGAATCCATAGATGTTACTCTTCATTATCTTATGAATTATGCTCCTCAAGTGGTTTTATTAATGTAATTTCCGGAGTCACCTTTGTCCCATGGTGCGAAGTTGACAGTGTGCGCACCGCGTGTGGCTCTTAGGCTAAAGATTACAGGAATACTTATCATGAGTTATTATTTGTATTGGATGTCTCTATGAAATTGTGGTGTTTGTCTAGTACTATTTAAGGGGCTCAAGTTGACAGTGTGGGGTTCCCTAAATGTGGAATGCGACTTTAAGGTGTGCTTTTATAGCCCTACGCAGTGGATTGGTGTTCGTTATTGATACGTCTCAAACGCATCTATAATTTTTGAGTGATGCATGCTAGTTTTGTGATATTGTCACATGTTTTTACTGTCATTTATATCATTTTATGCATTTTATTGGACTAACCTATTGACAAGATGCCCAGTGCCAGTTCCCTGTTTTTGCTGTTTTTGTATTTCAGAAAATTTACTTCTCGAAATATTCTTGGAATTGGACGAAAATTTACGGAGAATTTTTACTCGACGAAAGGCACCAGAAGACCAAAGGGGAGCCTGAGGGGCCACCCACAGGGCACAGGCGGCCTCCTGCCGCGACTCCCCTAGGACCCGTGGGTGGGGCCCGCCCCTGCTCCTGGGGCGTCCCCTTGGCCCCCTCCGATGCCTATAAAATCCCTAAAAACCTAAAAACGTCGAGGCGGCCATTATTTTCTAGAAACTCGACCCCGACGCACCGTCACCGAAAACCCTAGTTCGGGGTCCAATCTGAAGCTGATCTCGGCACTCTGCCGGAGGGGAGATCGATCTCGAAGGGCTCTTCATCGCCATGCCTTCCTCCGGGATGATTTGTGAGTAGTCTCACCTTGGACTACGGGTCCATGGCAGTAGCTAGTTGGTAGTCTCTCTCTCTTGTGCTTCATATCTTATGATCTTATGAGCTACCTAACATGATCAAGATCGATTATTGTAATGCTATGTGATGTGTTTGCTGGGATCCGATGGATTATGAAGTTATGTTCAGATTGTGCATGATTCTTATATGAGTAATTTATGTTCTTGCATGCTCTCCGATGTGCGTAGTTACTTTGGCCAAGTGATTATGTGTATCTCCAAGATAGGGTATCGATGTGCATCATATTTATACCGTTTTCTGGGCACAATTCATTTGCATTTGAAGCTTTACTGATCAATTATGCTATGGAAATATTAGAAAAGAAACTATATTCATTCCCTATACTACTTTACAGCCTTGCTAAAATATTTGCAGGATTGGTGCGATAAGGCACCAAAATTCTACACAAAAGCTGCACAAGGATCTTCTGGCGAGATGCACTTAATGAGTAAGGACCTGAATAGAAAGTTGCAGGGATCTTCTTGGGCAGAAATGAAGAAAGGAGAGGGGGGAAAATACAAAAGAATGAGATCAGCCGTGAGGGGTTAAATCCCTAGCTGCATCTCCAAATCGAGGAGGCCTGGCGTCTTTCTTCCCCAACCCCCAAAGCATCTGCTCCACCTCTGGCCGCCGCCGCAGCCAGGCCAGGCGTGGCGGCGTGCCGCCAAGCCACCACCTCTCGCCACTGCTCTGCATCACAGGCCGCAACTCCATCCCCTTCCCTGCGACCTCCTGCTCACCATCAACTCAAACGCCGGCAACGACGATTTCCGCAAGTACAGAACGACCTGCAGCTCCGACCCCCACTGCTGCTGCTATTCGCCAAGAACCAGGAGATCCTGAAGCTCTTCTTCCCTGCATCCCCTGCTGCTATTCTTCCTCACCATCTTCAGAATCGATACTCACCTCTCCACCAACCTGAAGCTGCACTTGGGTTGACTCGACTCGATCCCTCTCCCTTTCTCTCTCTGTTTTCCTGAAGTTCTAGTGATCTGGTGCTGTGTTATGACATGATTTGTTCAGTGCTGAAATGTGTGTTAGTTGGTAGCTATTTTCTTGATCTGGAATATTAGACTGTGGCATGTAATAGTCTGTTCGTGTATGTGTACGTACTAGTTTAATCTGGTCTTGTGTGATGCACTTGGTGCACAAACGTGATTGATTTCTTGTCCATGTGATGAATGTTGATTGATTTCTTGTCCATGTGATGAATGTACTCGTCTTGTTTTCTATCCCCGTCTCATGCAATTGCTTCTATCCCAATCCTTGATGTATGCTAGTACGTGTGTTTCTTCAAATACTAATTGATCTGTTTCAGTTTTAATTGCTAAAGCAAAAAATCACAAAAAGATGCATTCAGTTCCAGTATTTAAATATATGTCTCATTCTTGCTTGTTTGCTCGTCTTTGTTAGTGTGACCATCAATTGGTTAGTCTAGATTTGAATTCTTGCAAAATCCATCTTCTTCTGTTGACCTAGCTGTAGCTGACCGCAATTGTCGTCGTCTAGTCCCTGAGTTCGAACACGACATTATTACTATATTTGCATTGATCAAATTGGCGCCGTTGCCGGGGACTAGCGTCGAACGGTTGTGTTAGGCTATAGACTAGGTCTTTGTTTGATTTTGTGAATATTATTAACCCCTAACGCTTGTTCCAGTTATTTTCTGTGTTTCTCTTTCTTTTGTGCAGGTTGGCGTACAACCAATTTTCATTTTGGATATGGCTTATTATTCAGATTATCATGGGAAAGTAAGTGGCTGTAGTAACAGTACGGAAAATCTTCAAGAACAGATAAGTAAGCTATCTCAAAATTTGCATCAGTTTGCTCTGCAGCAAGGTATAGTTTTAGAGGATAGGCCTAGCTGTTATGATCCTTATTTTCAAGGCCATCCTTATGTTGATCCTATATGTCATATTTGCGGTATTCATGGCCATACACCTGTTGATTGTCCGCGTGGTGGTTATTCTCCCACTCCAGATTGTTTTGGTATGAACTTTGCTCAACAGCATGGTTCATGCCATGCCAATTATTCTCCGGGATGGCCTGAGAACCCAAATATGACATATAGGAACAACATCCCACCTATCTCATCATTTTCTCCTAGTTATTCAGTGCAGGAATTTAGGTGTGTAGAGAAGAACCACTACAATCAAGATCATTACTATGCAGCTCCAAGTTATGCTCCAGAGTTTAGTCAACAACAATCTCAATACAATGCTCAATCTAGTCCCCTCGAAGAGCAGTCATCTTGGTTAGTAGAAATCTAGAAGAAGCAGCAAGAGTTGATGGACCAGATGAATTCACAAATGGTGCAGCTGAATGAAAGGTTTTCGCAAACACCAACACCAGAGCCTGGACACCAAACTCAAGAGTTTGTACCAATAGAGTTAAATGGTCCTTTGTTTGGTCAGCCAACAACACCTCAAGTGCAAGCGCCCACAAGAGAGTTCGATGATACAGACAAGCTCAGTTTGTTGTGCCTTGAGTACACCTGGAGTGCTGAAGATGATCCCTTGAGGCCAGTAATAATCAAGGAAATGAAGAAGATTAAGGATGGGAGAGATCTGATAGAAGAGTTGAAGAAGATTGAGAAAAACATGAATCTGAGCAACATAGTCTCATCACAGCTCGAGTTAGAGTTGAGTGCTCTAGTTTTTTATACATGTGAGGTCCCAAAACCTGCACATACAGCTGAGATGGTTGGTGAGAGTCCAGAGCTAGAGAGATCCCAGATTCTAGAAGACAAAGAAGCTCCTGCAATGGAAGATGAAGGTGAAGAATAGATTCAACTTGACATGGCTATTGTCATGAAAGGGTGTGATCAGACAGGTTTATCTAATCCTCTTGATGACATGTTTCCTTATGAAACTTCTGCTCTTACCTTACATCACATGATACCATCACTAAAGTTAGAATTGAAGTGTGACATGCTTAAACTTGATAATACATATTCTGTCAGTGGAATTGCTCATACTCATGATGATAATTACTATTACCCAAAGCCTAGAATTATGGTTAAGGATGCATGCTCTAGTATTGCTCATATCTCTCATGTAGACACTTATCATCCTCAGCATGTGCTTTATTGCTATACTTATATTATTGGTTACTCAATTGATGATATAGTGGGTGTGAACCCTATCACTTGTGCAAGTTGTTCTTTGTGTGAGTGTACTTTCAGGAATTTGCTTGTGCACTACTCATTGAGGCTGAACATGGTCCGAGTCGACATTCCTTGGGACCCTGGTGGATTTATGGTATGGTGATGAGGAGTCGAGTGGAGCGAGCATGAGGAGAAGCAATAGAGAGGACATAGAGCATGAAGAAAAGGAGAGTATGCAGAAGGTTGTCAGCTACTACAACATGTGCCCGGCTCATGAGAAGAACTCGCAACCTACATCTATGAAGGAGGAGGAGTAGAAATTACCCAGGTGCCAACGTTCTGCTTTATTTTGATATCTCAGTTATCTTGCTAAGACATATTTTTCTGTTGAATTTCCTGTGTGAAACCTTCTGTTTAAGAAAAGCAGTTCTTCATTAGTTTTGTTCTCAAGTAAATGATGTTGATTCTGAATTGAGATGACACCCTTAATATGTTAGTGCATTAAGTTGCTGCACTTGATCAACACTAGTCCTTATCTAATTCAATGCATGAGTTCCCAGTGTGTCCAAATTCTACATTATCCTCTGTTTTGGTATTGGTTTGTTGGTTAACTTTTCTGATAAATATTGATGGAATCCCTTGTCCAATTGTGAGCTAACCTGTTAAGAAACATCAAGTAGTAACTGTTATCTCGGGATGATAGATTGTGAAAACGATGTCTCTTACAGGAGTGGGTGTTCTTTCTGTAACAAATTTTGCTGAGTTGTAAGAATAATCTTAATATAAAAAAGCTTATCATAATGCATTAGCGTGCCATGTTCCTGGGATTGGTGGTACGTGAAGCAATACATGATATAAAAAATGAATAAATAAGTGGTTTTCACCGCAATTTAAATATGCAGATCATATCGCATTAGCGTGCCATGTTCCTGGGATCAGTGGCACGTGAAGCACCAATATGAGAATCTGTCCGCAGTGTTGTTACAAAGTTTTTGTCTCTTTTCTCCCTCAACCTGAGCTCACTCTTGGACAATCGGTTGGATTAGTATGCTATCACAAACTTTAACCCTCACAGCAAAGTACCAAAACCTGGGATAAAGTGAAAAATTTCCACATTGCGTATTACTGCATTTTGAATTATTCAAAGACTAGTGCTGAACTGCAACACCCTTCTCGTGCATTATCATTTTACGGAGTGTCAACTCTTTTCAGAATTATCATGCTTTGTTTGAGGACAAACAAAGATTTAAGTGTGGGGGTATGATGTGCATCATATTTATACCGTTTTCTGGGCACAATTCATTTGCATTTGAAGCTTTACTGATCAATTATGCTATGGAAATATTAGAAAAGAAACTATATTCATTCCCTATACTACTTTACAGCCTTGCTACAATATTTGCAGGATTGGTGCAATAAGGCACCGAAATTCTACACCAAAGCTGCACAAGGATCTTCTGGCGAGATACACTTAATGAGTGAGGACCTGAATAGAAAGTTGCAGGGATCTTCTTGGGCAGAAATGAAGAAAGGAGAGGGGGGAAAATACAAAAGAATGAGATCAGCCGTGAGGGGTTAAATCCCTAGCTGCATCTCCAAATCGAGGAGGCCTGGAGTCTTTCTTCCCCAACCCCCAAAGCATCTGCTCCACCTCTGGCCGCCGCCGCGGCCAGGCCAGGCGTGGTGGCGTGCCGCCAAGCCACCACCTCTCGCCACTGCTCTGCATCACAGGCCGCAACTCCATCCCCTTCCCTGCGACCTCCTGCTCACCATCAACTCCAACGCCGGCAACGACGATTTCCGCAAGTACAGAACGACCTGCAGCTCCGACCCCCACTGTTGCTGCTATTCGCCAAGAACCATGAGATCCTGAAGCTCTTCTTCCCTGCATCCCCTGCTGCTATTCTTCCTCACCATCTTCAGAATCGACGCTCACCTCTCCACCAACCTGAAGCTGCACTTGGGTTCACTCGACTCGATCCCTCTCCCTTTCTCTCTCTGTTTTCCTGAAGTTCTAGTGATCTGGTGCTGTGTTATGATGTGATTTGTTCAGTGCTGAAATGTGTGTTAGTTGGTAGCTATTTTCTTGATCAGGAATATTAGACTGTGGCATGTAATAGTCTGTTCGTGTATGTGTACGTACTAGTTTAATCTGGTCTTGTGTGATGCACTTTGTGCACAAACGTGATTGATTTCTTGTCCATGTGATGAATGTACTCGTCTTGTTTTCTATCCCCGTCTCATGCAATTGCTTCTATCCCAATCCTTGATGTATGCTAGTACATGTGTTTCTTCAAATACTAATTGATCTGTTTCAGTTTTAATTGCTAAAGCAAATATCACAAAAAATGCATTCAGTTCCAGTATTTAAATATATGTCTCATTCTTGCTTGTTTGCTCGTCTTTGTTAGTGTGACCATCAATTGGTTAGTCTAGATTTGAATTCTTGCAAAATCCATCTTCTTCTGTTGACCTAGCTGTAGCTGACCGCAATTGTCGTCGTCTAGTCCCTGAGTTCGAACACGACATTATTACTATATTTGCATCGATCAGGTATTTATACTAGATAGTGGGTTCATGTCCCCTTTTGTTCCTGGGCACGAGTGACAGAAACGTCTAAGGGCGAGGGTGTGTTGTTGCTACTAAGGGTAAAACAGCGGTGTTAATGTCTATTTTGATATTAGTATTGCTTACTCATGCACTTTACTTAATGCAATTGTCTGTTGCTTGCAACTTAATACCGTTGGGTGACAGGCTGGATAGCAATCCACGGTGGACTTTTTAGACAAAGACGCAGTTGGACACAACGGTCTTTGTTCCTTGTCGTGATGCCTCCATAAATATTATCATGTCCTTTTTGTCATAGCTAAATTGGGTTTGTGTCATGATCTTGTCAATTGCCTAGCTGTAATTCGTTCACCCATCACATGCATATTTTATTTATTTAAGAGACTCCACTAGTGAACCCATGGCCCCCGGTCCATATTTTTACATTGTTTTCAACCTCATTTACTTGGTTTTAGTCATCATTATTCCTCTGGTCACTTTTCATATTTTATCTATTTCATCATACAATTAACCGCTTTGTTTTCTGCGGGACCGGAAAGATTGACAACCTTTCCGCCGTTGGGGGCAAAGTATTTTGGTTGAGTGTGTGCAGGTCCACGTCTGTTGAAGGTTAAGCGCCAGAGATCTTCAACATTCACCTCGTTGTTGATTTCAAAGTCCTACTGGTTCGATAAACCACGGTTCGTTAAACGAGGGAAAACTGCTACTAGCTACAATTCCCCCTTCGCTTGGGGCACCACCCAACTTATCAATATCCACCATCAAGCAGTTTGCTGGCGCCGTTGCCGGGGACTTTGGAGCTACAGCAGGGGGAGTCTCATACTCTCAATCTCTTTCCTTTGTTTTTGTCTTGCTTCCTTTATATCTCGTTTAGTTTATTTTCCTGTTTCAAAATTTTAAAACCCAAAAAAAATTAGTGTAGTCTTTATTCATGTCTTGTTATTTTATCTTATTTTCATGGCTAGTTATTTTCCTCCCGTTGAGACACCCGAGTCCGAAGTCCTCACCTTCAAACAAAGAGGTGGGGAGAGTTTGAAAGATGCTTGGTACAGAATTAATGATGCTCGTCATAGATCCGCTAAAAAACCCTTGGCCACTTTTCTCCTCAGAAATTTTTATATTGGCATTACAAGTTGGTATTGGTATTTCCTAGATACTATCACAGGTGGAAACTTCGTAGGAATTAATGCTTTGGAAGATTTTAATGTTATAGAGGGTCTTGTGGGGATTCCACCAACTAATGATCATAAAATTGAAATCACTTTAGAACATGTCATGCGAAGGATAGAAGTTATAGAAGATAATGTACCAAGTGTGGATATGATAAGAGAAATAGATAAGGGAATTCTTGATGGTATTAACAAGCTTCATGGGTGCCTAAAAGACATTGCTAAAAGTATTAAGTCCCTTGAAGCTACAAGAGCTATTAATCAAACTAATAAATTGAGGGAAGTAATTGATACCTCGGGAGCACCCTTTTCTCCATCTAAATTTAAAAAGATTGTGCCAAAGAATACTACTAAAATTAATACATCATTTGCAGGAAAAGAGGAGTTGAGGACGGTGATGGAAACTCAAATTTCCAAGGATTTTGAGGGAGGAGCCCTAGTGGGTAAAACTACTTTTGCTCCACCAATTGTTGGTACTAATAGTATTGCTGGAGGTCCTTTTCCAAGTTTCACAATTCATGAATTTGATAAGAATGATGATGCATTTGATCCCGAAAAAACTTGATATTTGGCATTGCGCCTAGCTAAAAGGCGTTAAAGAAAAACGCTTGTTGGGAGGCAACCTATCTTTTACTTTCAGTTTGCTTTTTGTTTTTCTTGAGTCATGAAGTTATTAGTCTGTAGCAACTTCATTGTATCTTTTTATTTTGGTTTTTTGTGCCAAGTATAGCCTCTAATGCATTGAAAGTGCGAGGTATTGTGTTGCTGTCCAAAAACAGATTCTGTGCGCCTGCTGCACGAAAATCCTAAAATCGCCAAAATTTATATTTTTCTGATAATTTTTGACAGAAAGCATGATGATTTTATCTATCTTCGTTCATTTTAAGTTTTTTTTATTTTAGCTGCAGAAGTGCCTCGAAAAATTTGATCTTTAGAGAATGTTCAGATTTTGACAGATTCTGCTTTTATTTTGCATTTGTCTCTTTACCATCGTCATATGTGATACTCTAGGGGTGGAGTGCCACATTGAGGCTTAGTAAACAGTAGCTAATGTTAAATGAAATTTGTTTGCAATTTGTCATGAGTTTAACACATGTGCATTTTAATTTATGAGCACTAACCCTCTAATCAAATTATGAGAAGTTTTGTGTGAAGGGAGTTTTTAAGTTCCAAATGAGAGGAATATGAAGAAATCGAAGATGGATCAGAGATCAAGCTTGGGGATGCCCCCATGACACCCCCTCTGAATATCAAGAACTATCAAGAGTCAAACTTGGGGATGCCCAAGGCATCCCCTCATCTTCATCGAATATCATAAGGTCGTCTTCGTTGAACTTCGTTTTTATCACTTTACATATTATGTGCTATGCTTAGAGCGTCTTTTTACTTTCAGTTTTGTTTGTTTGTTTGCTGGTCATATATTTGTTAGATCCTATCTTTATTTGTGTGGGAGAGAGACACGCTCCGCTTTTTCATTTGAATACTCCTTTGCTTCGCTTATATCTTTTTGAGTATTCTTAGCTATTGTCTCTTTTCTAGTAATCTCTCACTTTTAGATTTTATCTTGTTTAGAGCTGCTAGTTGTTAAGTTGAACTCTCTTGTTCTTCACTTTATATATTTGTTGGAGAGTTGTTGTTGAAAAATTGCTCGAATTGTCAATGCGACAAAATGCTATTTGTGTGATGATAGAATAAAATGAAAAGCCTGCATAGTTTTGTAGATCATGGTGTGGATACTTGATGCTTATCAATTGTTTTGAGATGTTAAGTTGAATGCTTAAACTTGCTGGTTATTTGAGTGGAATTGATTAGTAAAGAAATATGGTTGAAAGCTTGAAATTGTGTGGTTTTTTACAATTGTTAATTCATAGTGCTAATCTTTCCATCAAAAGAATTGTTTGGTCAACAAGGGAGACGGTGTAGAGTTTTTATGGTTATGACCGGTAGATGTCTTATGTTGTTCTGTTACCGGTTATTGATAGATGTTTGCTTCAAATACCTTATTTGCTAAGCCCAAAAATTCGTACTGAGTGTATGGTTCACTCGTGCATCCAATCCCCAAAGCCAAACTTTCTTGCCAACTGAGTCCACCATATCTACCTATGCATGGTATTTCCTACCATTCCAAGTAAATTTGTCATGTGCTACCTTTAAAAATTCAAAATACTTCTTCTTTGTGCCTCTATTTTTAAGCTCATGAGGGAGCAATAGAGAGCTAGATATAACTTGTGACAAGCGAGGTCATTTCCCCCCTTTCACCCGGTGTCGATGGATTACGTCTTCACTTGAATCAACCCGAGAGCAGCTTAAGCAAAATATAAATATAACTCACAAATTCTCCTCCGTGCAATGCAAATCTGAGAAATCAGCCCAAACATTGGACAGTGGTGAAACCAAGGAGAAAGAGGAGCGTACTCGCTCTTCTAAGAACCAGCTGCTCTCACAAGTCTAAAAAACCTTGCTTGTCATGAGGGACTAGATAGTTTCTCTGTTGTGAAGTCGTTGACGAAAGCATGCATGCCTCAAAATCATTTTACTTCTGTTTTAAAAACTAAAAAGCTCTAGCACATGACTAATCCCTGCTTCCCTCTGCGAAGGGCCTTTCTTTTACTTTTAATGTTGAGTCAGTTTTCCCTTTTTCCTTCTATCTCCACAAAAGCAAACATCTAGTATTGACCTTGGGTAATGTTGAGCATATTACATTATCGGGATTAAACATGAATCTTTATATTGACTTTATCTATAAGATAAGCCGTTGGAAGTTGAAGCTCTTTGCTAATGCTTACATCTTCCTTTGTGTTGATTCTCAAACACTTTTTTCATGGAATTATTATCCTTGTGAATTATTCAAATATGTTGATCACATTGTTTTCATGTCTTTAACATACTATTTATGAAAGGTTTTGCTTGGATGATTCAACTTGTTTATTCATTGCTTTCTTGCTATCAATTATAGACAATTGTTTTGTATCTCTTCATTCACATATTTGATTTGCATTACTATCTTGATCAAGAATGTGTTGGTTGCATGTCTCATCAAAAATTATTTGTCACTTACCTACTCGAGGACGAGTAGGAGTTAAGCTTGGGGATGCTGATACGTCTCAAACGTATCTATAATTTTTGAGTGATCCATGCTAGTTTTGTGATATTGTCATATGTTTTTACTGTCATTTATATCATTTTTATGCATTTTGTCGGACTAACCTATTGACAAGATGCCCAGTGCCAGTTCCCTGTTTTTACTGTTTTTGTATTTCAGAAAATTTACTTCTGAAAATATTCTCGGAATTGACCGAAAATTTACGGAGAATTTTTACTTGACGAAAGGCACCAGAAGACCAAAGGGGAGCCTGAGGGGCCACCCACAGGGCACAGGCGGCCTCCTGCCGCGGCCCCCCTAGGACCTGCGGGTGGGGCCCGCCCCTGCTCCTGGGGTGTCCCCTCGGCCCCCTCCGACGCCTATAAAATCCCTAAAAACCTAAAAACGTTGAGGCGGCCATTATTTTCTAGAAACTCGACCCCGACGCGCCGTCACCGAAAACCCTAGTTCGGGGTCCAATCTGAAGCTGATCCCAGCACTCTGCCGGAGGGGAGATCGATCCCGGAGGGCTCTTCATCGCCATGCCTTCCTCCGGGATGACTTGTGAGTAGTCTCACCTTGGACTACGGGTCCATGGCAGTAGCTAGTTGGTAGTCTCTCTCTCTCTCTTGTGCTTCATGTCTTATGATCTTGTGAGCTACCTAACATGATCAAGATCGATTATTGTAATGATATGTGATGTGTTTGCTAGGATCCGATGGATTATGAAGTTATGTTCAGATTGTGCATGATTCTTATATGAGTAATTTATGTTCTTGCATGCTCTCCGATGTGCGTAGTTACTTTGGACAAGTGATTGTGTGTATCTCCAAGAGAGGGTATTTATGCTAGATAGTGGGTTCATGCCCCCTTTTGTTCCTGGGCACGAGTGACAGAAACGTCCAAGGGCGAGGGTGTGCTGTTGCTACTAAGGGTAAAACAGCGGTGTTATTGTCTATTTTGATATTAGTATTGCTTACTTCATGCACTTTACTTAATGCAATTGTCTGTTCCTTGCAACCTAATACCGTTGGGTGACAGGCTGGATAGCGATCCCACAGTGGACTTTTTAGACAAAGACTCAGTTGGACTCAACGGTCTTTGTTCCTTGTCGTGATGCCTCCATAAATATTATCATGTCCTTTTTGTCATAGATAAATTGGGTTGTGTCATGATCTTGTCAATTGCCTAGCTGTAATTCGCTCACCCATCACATGCATATTTTATTTACTTGAGAGACTCCACTAGTGAACCCATGGCCCCCGGTCCATCTTTTTACATTGTTTTAAACCTCATTTACTTGCTTTTAATCATCATTATTCCTCTGGTCACTTTTCATATTTTATCTATTTCATCATACAATTAACCGCTTTGTTTTCTGCGAGACCGGAAAGATTGACAACCTTTCCGCCGTTGGGGGCAAAGTATTTTGGTTGAGTGTGTGCAGGTCCACGTCTATTGAAGGTTAAGCGCCAGAGATCTTCAACATTCACCTCGTTGTTGATTTCAAAGTCCTACTGGTTCGATAAACCTCGGTTCGTTAAACGAGGAAAAACTGCTACTAGCTACAATTCCGCCTTCGCTTGGGGCACCACCCAACTTATCAATATCCACCATTAGTTATCCAACAAGAGAATAATTCAGAGTAGCATAATGAAGAGGAAATATTTATGTATTCAATTATATTATTATTGTTGAGAGTGTGCAGTAGTGAAAGTATGATCCCTAGGCCTTATTTCCAAGCATTAAAACACCGTTTACACCTTTGTCTTGTCCTCTTGCATTGAAGAGGATTTGGACACTTTTACATTTTTGTTTTGTTACATTAAAATTTCCATCCATTAAATCAACCATCTTGTTATTTAAACTTGTTTAGTGCATAATAAACTAAAACTTGTGACACTTTAGTTGTAGGGAATAGATAACTTTTCCTTCTTGTTCCTGCGGATCGATACCCTACTTCCACATTGAGAGGTGCTACAGTGATCACCTGCTCTTGGGGGTTATCAAGTACTTTTCTGGCGCCGTTGCCGGGGAGCGCAGCGCTTAAGTTATTATTCTTGTGTGCACTAGACTTTGGATTTATTTTAACTTGTTTTATATCTTGCAATCATCTAAGCTTGGGGAGGTTTACCTCTTTAACTTGTTTGGCTGTGAGTTTTTCTTAGATTTACTTTCAGCTTTGCATTCACTTTATCCATATATCAAAAACCCAAAAAAAATAGAAAATGGAAAACTGTTATAAAAACACCATGATAGCTGTTAAATTTAGAGAATCATATGAAGGGAAAAGATTAGGAGGCTTCATAGAGCTTCTAAATGAAATTGCTAGTAGGCCGCTTAATTATCATAAGGAAGAAACTTGTTGCTCTGAATACTTTAGACACTTTGAATTCCAATGCCCTTCCAATGAAGAACATGTTATTGCCACTTATCATACAGGGAATTATGCTCATTTAGGGATGGAAGAAGTAGAGCAATTTGTTATTTTTATGGCAGCCTATGAATTATACACCTTCATTGATGAACATGAAACCTGCCCTATAGCTTCTCAATTTAAAGTTTTTATTGCCAATCTTCATAATCTCTGCATAATTGAATTTAATGAAAATATCTATGTTGTTGACACAAGAAAGAGAGCTGCCCAAGAAAGCTCTAATATTTTGCAGGAAGAGGATGACGAAAACATAAGCTTGGAAGAGGAAGAATGTGAAGAGGAGATTGAAATGGATATGTTCCAACCTAAGCTTGGGGGAAGAGTTGGATCGCCCAACTTCACCATCAACATCTGATAGTAGCACTCAAACTCAAAAATCTTTTGTTATTTATGAGAACCCATGTTATGATGAGTGTCAAACTAATAATTGTATGGTCCTATATGATAACCCGTGCTATTATGATGAAACTAATAATGCTCCTTTACTTGTTAATGATGCTACTAGTGAACTTATTGATGATAATGAGGAGTGTTGTTTAAATATGCTATATGATAATGCTTTAGATGATGGTCCTATGCTTATTGATAATCCTCAATGTTTAGAATTTGTTACAAATTTATGTGAGGATAAAAATGATATACTTGCTGTTTGTGATGGTACTCTTACTCATGATAGTCCTACTTTGTTCTTAAATTCTCCTAGTTACACCATGGAGGAGAAATTTTCTTATGTTGAGAAATACTTATGTGGTTTGCAATTATCTTTAGTTCCAAATATTTTGTTGCAACCATGATAGTAAACTTGATATTGATCTTAATAATTATCTTGAAAGAGGGAAGCATGCTAATGAATTCCAAAATAAATTTAATGATCCTCTTTATGTGCTTATATTATCTAAGTTGAATGATTCTTGTGATTATATGGTTGAATTTATTTCTTCTACTTGCAACTATTATAAAAGAGGAGGTAATAAGAACCCTCTTTATGCTACTAATAAATATATGATGCAAGTAACTACTATTAATATGCATTGTGAAATTTCTATTTATTGTGATTCATTCATATACAAAATGCCAATGCATAGAAAGAAAGTTAGACTTCGTTGTTATTACTTTTGTGTTTTGTTTTTATCTTTACTAGGTTTCAACTTGACAATTATTTTGATTGGCTTGAGAGCACCATGGGATCCTGGTATTTGCATGAAACACTTCCCAAGGAAGAGGGACACATCAAAGTTCAAGCTCCCTCATGAGCTTCGTCCACAATAAATATCAAGTAAGAAGCCTAGCTATATGGCTATAAAGAAAGCGCTTTACGGGAGGCAACCCGGTTGTTTTTATTTTTGATTTTCTTTGTGTCCTATTGCTGTAACAAGAGACTTAGTTTTTATTTTAGTTTCTGGAATTATTAATAAAGTGCCAAGTTTTACCTATTTTGGTATGAAAAAGTTGCTATTTGCATTTGGAGATTTTATTCCAGCACGAATCTGTGCATGGTTTAATTTGTCATTCCAATTATGTAACTCCGAATGATCTGAAATTTTTACTGTACCTGAAACTTTTCATCCTATGTAGGCATGAATTTTTTCAGAATTTTTAGACATGTTTAAATCGGGTAGAAAAATGCGTTTCGCTGCTGCTAATTTTCTGGACAGATTCTGTCCCATTTTGTTTGATGCATTCTTTGAATTGTTAACTTGAATCTTTTTTATCCAATTAAGTTTATAAGTAGGAATATAACATTATACAATCTCTGGACATTAATATGAATTTTTGTCTAAGGATTCTATGCAACAAGTAATTCATTTGTCTATCACTACTAATGTCACCCCACAGAAAAGAAATGGGAGAAACAGTGTTTTGAAGTTTTTTCACAGGGATTAGAGGAGATGCACCAAGAGCTATCCAAGGATGGTGAAGACCATAAGCTTGGGGATGTGAAGACAACCCCACTGGACCAACACACTCTCGGTTTGCACACGTCTAACTTCTGTTTTTCTATCAATACACTTTATCGCATAAACTTGGAGCGTCTTTTATTTGCTTGTTATTTTTGTTTAATTTTCGTTTTGAGACCACCACTATCATTTTTACGGAAAAGACTTGCTACCCCCATGGGTAGCTACACACCCTAAGTTTGACCGAAACGTATATGCAACGGTAAAATAAGATTACTCAAGTAGACAAGGGGGATGTCACTAGTAGAGTTGATAGAATTATTAAAAAGTATTTTGATTTTTTTTCGATTTTTTTTTCATCCGCTGTGATTTGTTTATTAAAGTTTGACCCAAAAGTCAATAAAAAGTCAACTATGAAAAAAAGCTTAAAATGACGACCAAAAAATATTTTTTTGAAAATTCCGAAACCAGTTTTGTACGCAAAATATCCGTGTTTTACTAGGAAAACAAGCTAAAACGGATACATACGGCTTGCATCTCCGTATAACGTATGGGTGTGTAGCTACCCATGCGGGTAGCAAATTGTCTCTCATCATTTTTATATGAGAGAGATACTGGAAATTTGGGTTGAATTAAGTTGGATGCTATTAAAAAGATTGGGAAAGGGATGTTTGAGTTGATTTAAAAAGATACATATAGTTGCATAATTCATGTGCTTTTTAATGAGTGTTAATTTGCAAGTATTGTATCAAGAGCTATCTCTTATTCATGTTTTGATGCTGAATGTTACTTTACTTTGTTTAACATGGATTGGTTAGTTCTATGGACACTTGTGCATGCATTTAGATGGTCAACTTTCTCCCTTTTGCTAGCCCAAAAATTCCAACAAGTAAAAACTTGTTTTCCAACACCTTCAACCAAAGTTTTTCTAGTGAGTCCACCATATCTACCTATTAGCTTTATGCTATTTCGAGTATGTTTATCATGTTACTTTGTGTTATCTATACCTCTGAATTAAAATGCTTATGTTATTGATTGTTATGGGAAAAGTTGGTTAAATAGCTCTCACACCTTACTATTGCATTTAATAAACATGAACCATTGTGATTAAAATTATGAAGTTGTGAGATTGACAAGAGTCTTGGTTGGTAGTTATCCCAAATGTGTTGTCACATGGCAAGCTTTCAACATGCTAATAATTATATTAAGTTGATATTATGTACTTTTGTTTATGGATGCCTATCAGAGTGCCAAATAAATGTGGAAACTAAGTAAGTTTAAGTAGTTGTATAAATGGCTAGAGAGACACCTGGGCTGCTAATCTAATCCATGTTTTCATGGTGGAAATTTACTTACATGCTATTGTGAACCTTCGGTGATGCACCTCATAATAAAAAGCTATATCAATAGTAAATAAAAAGGGTGTTGCGATTGTTCATTATGTTTGTTTGTCTTGTCATTTTGACATGGGCTTGTTCCATGTCCTGGGACAAGAGGTACCCCAGTTGACCATCTTGATGACGCTATTATACAATGACTTTTACTTGAACTTGCTTTGTATCCCAAGTTGAGTAACACCATGGTGTAGGTACTCGTATTTACGGGGCATGAGACTTTCAACCATTTCTTTGTCAAGCACACTACTCATATTTGCTTTCACTTTATGTTGGGAATATGCCCTAGAGGAAATAATAAAATGGTTTATTAGCATATTCATGTTTATGATAATAGTTTATTATCCATGTTGTAATTGTATTAACCGGAAACATAATACATGTGTGGAATATAAACAACCAGTTGTCCCTAGTAAGCCTCTACCGGACTAGTTTGTTAGTCAAGAGATGGTTAGAGTTTCCTAACCATGGACTTGTTATAGTCACTTGATAACGGAGTCATATCATTAGGAGTAATGATGTGATGGACAAGACCCAAATAATAAAGAGTTTTGATTGATCGTGTCACACAGTTTCATTGCCAACACTTTTTAGTATGCCAAGTATAGTTTCCTTAGACCATGAGATTATGTCACTCCCGTTTACCGGAGTAATACTTTGTGGACATCAAACGTCACTTCGTAACTGGGTGATTATAAAGGTGGCTTTCAGGTATCTCCGATGGTATTTGTTGGGTGACATGAATCAAGATTGGGATTTGTCCTTCCTTGTGACGGAAAAGATATCTCTGGGCCCTCTCGGTAATATAGCATCAGAAAGGTTGCAACCATGTGATTAAGTGTTAATCACGGAGATCCTATATTATGGACGAGTAAAGAGAATTTGCCAGGTAACGAGATAGAACTAGATATGGAGATATCAACGATCAAATCTCGGGCAAATTAAATATCGTGAGACAAAGGGAATCGTATACGAGATTAAGAATCTCCGGCATCGTGGTTCAATCGATAAGGAACTTCGTTGAATATGTAGGAGTCAATATGGGCATCCCGGTCCCGATGTTGATTATTGATTTGATCATGTCTGCATGTTCTCGAACCTGTAGGGTCACACACTTAACGCTCCGATGTAGCTAGGGTTAGCGATGAGATAATTGATGGTATGAACGAATGGTGATTCGGAGTCTCGGATGAGATCCTAGATATCACGAGGAGCTCCGGAAGAGTCCGGAGATAAAATTTCATATAAGGAAAGTGGTTTCCAGGGTTCCGGAAAAGTTCGGGAAAATTCCGGCAGAGTACCGGAAGATTCTAGAAGGTTCCGGAGGGCCCCACCTTGGGGGCCACGAACCTGGAAGGGCCAACATGGACCGAGGGGAGGTGCAGCAGCCCACATGGGCTGGCCGCACCTTGTCCCCAAGGCCCATGCGGCCAAGGCAAGGTGGGGGCAACCCTAACCCTAATTGGGTGCCTTGGGGGGCAAGTTTCCCCCCTTGGCCGGCCCTAGATGGGATTGGGGCGCCCCCCACAGCCCCCTCACGCCTATATAAGGAGGAGGGGAGGGCTGGGGCGCAGCACCCTTGTACCCTAGCCGCCGGCCTCCCTCTCCTCTCCCTCCTCTCTCATGCAGCCGCTTGGCGAAGCCCTGCAGGAATTTCTCCACCATCAACGCCACCACAACCGTCGTGGTGCCGAGATCCATCTAGCCACGTCCTCCTCGCTTGCGGGATCAAGGAGAGGACGTCTACATCGAGCCGTACGTGTGGATACCGCGGAGGCGCTGCTCGTGCGGTGCTCCATCGGATTGGATCGCGTGGATAATACATCTCCTCGCGACTAGATGAGTCTAGTTGCGGGGATCGACTAGCCAACCCCTGCACCGACAAAACGCGTTTGTTGATCTTCAAGGTTAAGAGATTGGATCTGATCTTCGCTATCTTCGTCTAATAGATCTAGATCCTTGGGGTTTATTCCGCTTGCTGCGTAGGAATTTTTTTTTGCTTTCTATGCTACGACCCCTTCAGTGGTATCAGAGCCTAGATCTATTCGTAGATGTTGGTGCGATTAGAACACAAGTGTTGTGGGCGTTGATATTTTATGTTGCTACCTTCTCGCGTGCACTTTGCGTCTTTGCGGTATTGTGAGATTGAAGCGGCCCGGACCAACTTTACTCGTCCACGCATGAGAGACCGGTTCCACGACAGACATGCAACTTGTATTGCATAAGTGGCTGGCGGGTGTCTGTTTCTCTTACTTTAGTGAAGATGCAATTTTCAATGGAAGGCCTTTTTCAAAAGGATGAGTAAATAAGCAACTACTATATCACCGTTGTGGTTTTGCGTAGATTAGAACGGTTCTATCTCGTTGACCCAAGCCACGTAAAAATTGCATAAACAAAGTAGAGGACGTCTAACTTGTTTTTGCAGAGGGGGTCATGTGATGTGGTATGGCCAATGTGTGATTTGTGATAATGTATGCAATGATCATGTTTGTAATCTTTCGCGACTTGCATGTCGATGAGTACGGCAACCGGCAGGAGCCATATGGTTGTCTATTATTTTATGTGACCTGCGTGTCATTGAATCACCATGTAATTGCTTTACTTTATTGCTAAGAGTAGCTTTAGTTGTAGTTGCAATAGTTGGTGGACAACCATGGTGATGGCGCCACAATGATGGAGATCATGCCGGTGATGGAGATCATGCCGGTGCTTTGGAGATGGAGATCAAAGGCACAAGAAGAAAGGCCATATCATATCACAATTATGAATTGCATGTGATGTTAATCCTTTTATGCACATTATTGTTATGCTTAGATGTGATCGCGACGGTAGCATGATAAGGTGATCTCTCACGTTAATATCAAGATGTGTTCTTCCCTAGTATGCACCGTTGCCAAAGATCTTCGTTTCGAAGCACCACGTGATGATCGGGTGTGATAGATTCTACGTTCACATACAACGGGTGTAAGCCAGATTTACACATGTGAAAATACTACGGTTTCCTTGACGAGCCTAGCATGTACAGACATGGCCTCGGAACACAAGAGCCGAAAGGCTAAACACGAGTCATATGGATGATATGATCAACATGGTGATGTTCACCATTGAAGCTACATCATCTCACGTGATGATCGGTTGTGGTGTAGTGGATTTGGATCGTGTGTCACTAAACAACCAGAGAGATGTTGAGTTTAGTGGGAGTTCATTAAGATGAATTAAAATTATCATAAACAAAAGTCCTTAAGATGTCTTTGCAAAAATCCTTGTAGATCATGGTCGACTACGGTAGTCTGTTCACTGCTGAAAAAACTGCGTCTCGGTGGGTCAAATTTGTTAAGTGGTACCTGCGTCTGAGAGAAGTCCTACACACCAATGCTGAGCTCTACATGTTAGATGAACCATTAGAAGTAAAACCAAACATTTCTGCAAGCTATGAAGAGTACATAGAGTGGTTTTGAACCACCTACTTGAAAGTCAAGTGGATGATGTGCACCTTCATGAATTCTGACCTAAGTAGACAATTCAAGAACTTGATTGCAATGGAGATTGTTGATGAACTGAAAAATAGTTTTTCAGCGCAAGTTAGAATTGTAAGGTTCGAATGTCTGAACGGTTTTCTTTCACTCAAGATGGAAGAGAACACTTGCTTGGAACAACACCTGAGGATAATGCATGAGATACATCATCGTCTAGTGCTTGTTTGGAACCACGAGATAAATGACGGTTACGCTAGCTTCTCCCCAGCTTCAAGAATTATGTCGGAGACTAGGTCATGGGAAGGGATTTGATCACTTTTTGTGAGTTTGTGTCTCGGCTGTGTCATGTCAAAGTGGAACCCATAGCAAGAGAAGTTGGCAATGCAGAAAGTATATATTGATATACAAGTTATAAGTGTTTAAGTCTAAATTGCAATTGTGGAGGTCTCAATAAGTATTTGATACTCATTCTGTTTTATGAAAACAGAACCTGCTGCTTGAGATTTGCATAAAGGATATGGGAAGACATTGCGGAATGGTGGCAATCAAGGACTTGATGCTGGCAACAATCTGTCTCTACATTTATCGTTTGGATTAGAGGATTTGAATAAGTCTTTGTAATCGAATTAAGTGTGATTTTAATTAGTGTGTCTTGCTCATGTGAGACGGTTATTCATGTTAAAGACAATGGTTGTTCTATTTTCATTTTTTTTAGAAAAGGGGGGGTCCCAGCCTCTGCATCCAATAGATGCATACGGCTTCTTTATTATTTTATTCAACAAAGGTCTGACAAAGAAACATACATGAAAAAACCCGAAGCCACCACGCAACACCTACGAACTCGACAATGAGTGAAGTCATGTAAACAGGGCCTTGTGCAATGAAAACGCGAATTCCACCCACCAACTAGGAACCAGGAACAAGTCGCATACCCCGAGACGCCCTCTTGGCGAAACGAGAGCGGTCATCCGGTCTAGCAGACTCCTGAAGCAAGAAGCCGTCACCACCATCGAGCCACCGCCATCGGACTCTTCAGGGTTAAGATCCGCATGATACTCGATAGGCCTGCCGTCGATGCCACCATGGAACCAGACTGCGCCTCCTCCTGCGTGCGTCCATCATCATGCGCCCGCCGCCGAGACCCCGCTGCTCCATGCCGCCGGGACCCGCCGTGTATGATACAGTCGATAACACGCCGCTCCACCTTATTCTCTTTTCTCGAACTACACCATCTTCCACTGGTCCCACATGCCATGTACATCTCCCAAACGTTGCCCCCAAGGGGGAGAACGACGGGATCGCCGCCAACGTCGATCTAGGGTTTCCCCTGGAGTGATTCGGACGGGATTGCGAACTGCATCATCAATGCCTTCAACAAGGTTATGGCGCCCACGAGCGTCACCGTTGACAGCTCCAGCCGCCGCTAGAGCCCGGTATTCACCGGCAGTATCAGCACCCACCGTAATCTGTGTTGGCATGTCCGCCTAGCAAACCACCGGCAAACTGCTCCTCCGTTGAGCCAGTCCCTCGCGGGCCACGAGGATGCCCCGGCCGCCACCGAGACCGCCTCGCCGTACGCCGCATCGCGCAGCCCCACCGTAGGGAAGAACAGCACGCCGCGATGTCGCTGGACCGCCGGGAGGACGTAGTTGACGGTGGCGATGTTCTTGTCGCGTGCCCACGGATCCCGCAGGCAAGGCCCGACGAGATTCGTCGCACCCCCAGATCATCACCCCGCAGATCAAGATCGAGCCCGTGATCCTCCTCCAATCACGAGATCTCCATTGAAACACAGGGAGACGACGACCTAGGGAGAGCGCCCCGCCACCGCCATCATCGGAGCCCGCCCAGGCTTTGCCGGCGGCGCCTCAGGAGGCAGCAAGACGAAGGAAGAGGGGTTAGGGGAGGTGGAGGCGGCTGGTTGGAGTCGCCCCCCCGTGTCGCCAGAGGAGGGCGACGCGGGTTGCTAACACTTTGAATTCACTTACGTCCTTTTTTGGAAATCACAAGTTTTCGATTATAAGTGTATTATTCTTATTATAATCTAAATGATAAATTAGTTAAACATTTATAAAATATGTGACATACTAAAATATCCAAAACTTAATAATGACAATTGTTTTAGTCGTGCTAAATATTGAATAAACATTTTGATGTTTTATCAATGCGCCTTATTGTAAGGAGTATGACTAAAATGCCACCCTTTGGAAGAGTGCCATGAGTTGCCGAAAATAAACACAAGTGTTGGTTGTATTTTCAGCGAATGTTAAATGTCATTATTTTGTGTACTCCATCATAAATGAAATGATTAAATAGGTGTATTTATTCGAGTTATGATATTTGATGAGATCAAATAAATTTATGGAGTTTAGGATATTAAGTTAACAAGAAAATTGAGTCTTTATGATTTGATCAAAAGAGACAAAATATTTGAGTTATATGTTAGTATGTGGACTTGTGAGAAGTGTTATCACATATTACAATGTTTAGAATATTTCAAAGGCGTTTGATATGTCCTAAGATATTGTAATCACACACTATTTGATATTGTGTGGTCTCAAATAAGGGTTTTATTTCAGGGTTTAAATAGCATTTAGATTAATTTTGATAAACACTCTGTTTTATAAATGAGGATCTATTTAATGATTCGCATAAACATTTTTCATATGAGTTATGAGAAAAGGTGGTTTCATTAATTATGAGATAATTAGAGACTATTGCGAATAATGTTGTAGTATATTCATAAGTATGACTATGAATGTGATTCCACAATATGAGACTAAAAGGGGCAAACCAATTTGTTGGTTGTGCTAAGTATTTTAGTGGTTTATCGTGAAAAAGTTTCATTGATAAAAGAATTGATGGAATAAATGGAAAAGCTAAAACCTTGCTTGTTTATGTATCAAGTGGCACATATGTAAAGTGCTATGTTGGTTAAAACTTGACACATAAAGGAATTAATGATGGTGATCATTGAATTTCGGTTTAGCTTGTCTAAAGAAAAGTAGGATTCAAGAATATAAAATTTTGTCAGTTACAAAATAATATTCATGATTTACTTGTCATGTTTGAGAAACAAGACATACCTACGAAACTACAAAGAAGAAATAGAAACCTTAAATACGAAAGTGACTAAGAGTCATCCTATGTTAAGTTTAAATCACAAACTAATTGTTGCTTGATTTTGTGAAAGTGATGTTTCACATATTTATTCCTCAAAAGGGGTTTTGCAGAGAATAAATAAAACTTAAAGCTAGTAAAGTACTAGCATTTCGTATAAAGATTTCTCGATATTAATAGTTAATTAAGAATTTTGGAGGTGTCCAAAATATCGAGAAAATACACGAGTGTGATCTAATTAAGATATGTGGCGACATATATTAAGTTAGAGCAGAAACTATTTTCCATGATCAAAATATGTGGTGACATATGTTTGAGTGGGAGCTAGTTAATCATGGTCAAATATAAGGATAACATATTTTTGAGTGGGAGCCAAAGTGGTTTCACAATTTAATATGTGTATGGTGTATATTTGAGTGGGAGTTTACAACATCTTGTTTGAGTGAAATGGAGATTTCATAAATGTTGTAAATAAGTCAGGAACCAACGTATAACTTATGAAGTTAGTCAAATATCCATGGAGATGGATGTATCTATGGAGGATAGATATATTTGATAAGCATTATGTCAGGATGTTTAACCTAAGTAAGATTTTGAAGGAGTTCAAAATAAAACAAGAGAAGAAAGGTTCATCTGCTTGTGAAAAATAGGTGAAACATTGAGTTGATAACTCAGTACAAAAATGATGGTTGGAGGATATGTTAGAATTCGCTATGAATTGTTCATAGGTCTAAAACATATAAGAACCATGTGTTTGTATTTGACGATATGTGACCCAAGTTCTTGGTTAGAAGAACGTGTTAGAATGAGGAGTCATTTTAACATGAAGATGAGATAAAGGAATCTAGAGATTGGTAGACTTGGTTGAAGTCATAAAACCAAACTAGATTGGGGATCTCATAATAGCAGAAGCGCAGCGAAAGCATGATCGAAAATATCGAAGTGACATGATAGCACTATCGATTTGTGAGTCTACAACATATAGGAGTATATGATTAATTCAAGGATTAAAAGATATAATATTGTGGTTTGAGAAATTTTATTTCAAGACTGAGTGAGTTCCGGGTGCACATGCTATGTGAAAGTCCTCTTGACTGATCATACGTCATGTAGGCATGGAAGGGAAACAAAAATCTCACTCTATAACCAAATATATTATATTCGTCATACGATGATGGAATTATCATGTGATGATAAGAGGTTTATCATGTGATGATAAAGTAATGTCAAATTAGGTGACATTGACATTTTGCAAAGAACATAAAGAACTGTATAGTACAGAACACGGACAAAACCTCTTCCACGAGCAAACATGATCAGCACTGAGACTCCATGAGTGTTAGACACCATGAGTGTTGGATCGAGAAAATGTAAACTAGATTATTGACTCTAGTGCAAGTGGGAGACTGTTGGGAATATGCCCTAGAGGCAATAATAAAATGGTTTATTAGCATATTCATGTTTATGATAATAGTTTATTATCCATGCTATAATTGTATTAACTGGAAACATAATACATGTGTGGAATATAAACAACCAGTTGTCCCTAGTAAGCCTCTACCGGACTAGTTTGTTAGTCAAGAGATGGTTAGAGTTTCCTAACCATGGACTTGTTATAGTCACTTGATAACGGAGTCATATCATTAGGAGTAATGATGTGATGGACAAGACCCAAATAATAAAGAGTTTCGATTGATCGTGTCACACAGTTTCATTGCCAACACTTTTTAGTATGCCAAGTATAGTTTCCTTAGACCATGAGATTATGTCACTCCCATTTACCGGAGTAATACTTTGTGGACATCAAACGTCACTTCGTAACTGGGTGATTATAAAGGTGGCTTTCAGGTATCTCCGATGGTATTTGTTGGGTGACATGAATCAAGATTGGGATTTGTCCTTCCTTGTGACGGAAAAGATATCTCTGGGCCCTCTCGGTAATATAGCATCAGAAAGGTTGCAACCATGTGATTAAGTGTTAATCACGGAGATCCTATATTATGGACGAGTAAAGAGAATTTGCCAGGTAACGAGATAGAACTAGATATGGAGATATCGACGATCAAATCTCGGGCAAATTAAATATCGTGAGACAAAGGGAATCGTATACGAGATTAAGAATCTCCGGCATCTTGGTTCAATCGATAAGGAACTTCGTTGAATATGTAGGAGTCAATATGGGCATCCCGGTCCCGCTGTTGATTATTGATTTGATCATGTCTGCATGTTCTCGAACCCGTAGGGTCACACACTTAACGCTCCGATGTAGCTAGGGTTAGCGATGAGATAATTGATGGTATGAACGAATGGTGATTCGGAGTCTCGGATGAGATCCTAGATATCACGAGGAGCTCCGGAAGAGTCCGGAGATAAAATTTCATATAAGGAAAGTGGTTTCCAGGGTTCCGGAAAAGTTCGGGAAAATTCCGGCAGAGTACCGGAAGATTCTAGAAGGTTCCGGAAGGTTCCGGATGGCCTCACCTTGGGGGCCACGAACCTGGAAGGGCCAACATGGACCGAGGGGAGGTGCAGCAGCCCACATGGGCTGGCCGCACCTTGTCCCCAAGGCCCATGCGGCCAAGGCAAGGTGGGGGCAACCCTAACCCTAATTGGGCGCCTTGGGGGGCAAGTTTCCCCCCTTGGCCGGCCCTAGATGGGATTGGGGCGCCCCCCACAGCCCCCTCACGCCTATATAAGGAGGAGGGGAGTCCTGGGGCGCAGCACCCTTGTACCCTAGCCGCCGGCCTCCTTCTCCTCTCCCTCCTCTCTCATGCAGCCGCTTGGCGAAGCCCTGCAGGAATTTCTCCACCATCAACGCCACCACAACCGTCGTGGTGCCGAGATCCATCTATCCACGTCCTCCTCGCTTGCGGGATCAAGGAGAGGACGTCTACATCGAGCCGTACGTGTGGATACCGCGGAGGCGCTGCTCGTGCGGTGCTCCATCAGATTGGATCGCGTGGATAATACATCTCCTCGTGACTAGATGAGTCTAGTTGCGGGGATCGACTAGCCAACCCCTGCACCGACAAAACGCGTTTGTTGATCTTCAAGGGTAAGAGATTGGATCTCATCTTCGCTACCTTCATCTAATAGATCTAGATCCTTGGGGTTTATTCCGCTTGCTGCGTAGAAATTTTTTTTGTTTTCTATGCTGCGATCTCTTCACTTTAAACTTTAACCATTCAAGATGTTATGATAAGGGGTAATGAGAGCTTGACACCAATACCACATTGCAAACATTAACTTAAGTAGAAGTATTTGGAAGTTAGATGAAACTTGTTCATGTTTTACCTCTACTCATTTATATATCTTTCCAAAGTGTCCACCTTTTATATTCAGTTTTATAAGAGTACTCTATGACCATTATAGGATGTTTTTACTTTTCATTATGCATACATTTGGTCCATAATACTTTCTTTTAAGTTACACTTTGTGAATTATCATTGAACATCCTTGCATTGAGTAATTGATATCACTTCATAATCTATCTTGCATATTGCTACTCCTTTAAAGAATGAATCATTTGACTTTATGTAGCAATAGTAATCATCTTTGATATCCATTGATAGTCTTAAAATGCAAAGTCCATGTTGGTTTTATCACCTTTATACTCGAGGACGAGTATAGGTTAAGCTTGGGGATGTTGATGCATGTAAAATGCATACATGAACTTTGCATTATATTACTCATATTTCAATCATATTTGCATCATATAAGGGTTATATCATTGTTTTATAATGATTTTGGGAAGATTTCACAGTTTTCCTATTTTTCTGGAATTAACCCTGCACTGGCAGAAAACCCTATTTTCTATATTTTGATGTTTCAGGGATCCAAACGACGTCCAAATGACCTGAAAATTTACGAGCATCAGTTTTTGGAAGGAAGAAGACTTGGGAGCGAAGGAAGCGAACAAGCGGAGGCCCGAGGCCCAAAAGAGGGTGGCCCATGCGGCCAAGGAATCTGGCCGCGTGGGAACCACCATCTGGAGCCTCGAGGCTCTGTTGTCGTCGATCTTTTCGCCCACGACTCCGTCTTGACCTAAAACCGACTATGAAAATAGTCCCCCGACGTTTTCCAGAAGGTAGCGCCGCCGAAACACAGAAACCACAAAACAGAGACCTGGAGCTGCAGATTGGAGGGGGAAAACTCCGGCGGGGCGCTGCCGGGGTGGTCTCCATCTCCCCCAATGACATCTCCACCGTCTCCATGATGAGGAGGGAGTAGTCTCCCTCGGGGCTGAGGGCTCATGCCGGTAGCTATGTGGTTTATCTCTCTCTCCCATGGTGTGATCTTTATGTGATCATGAGCTTTGTAATCTAGTTGAATCCATAGATGTTACTCTTCATTATCTTATGAATTATGCTACTCAAGTGGTTTTATTAATGTAATTTTCGGAGTCACCTTTGTCCCATGGTGCGAAGTTGACAGTGTGTGCACCGTGTGTGGCTCTTAGGCTAAAGATTACAGGAATACTTATCATGAGTTATTATTTGTGTTGGATGTCTCTATGAAATTGTGGTGTTTGTCTAGTACTATTAAGGAGGCTCAAGTTGACAGTGTGGGGTTCCCTAGATGTGGAATGCGGCTTTAAGGTGTGCTTTTATAGCCCTACGTAGTGGATTGGTGTTCGTTATCCAACAAGAGAATAATTCAGATTAGCATAATGAAGAGGAAATATTTATGTATTCAATTATATTATTATTGTTGAGAGTGTCCACTAGTGAAAGTATGATCCCTAGGCTTATTTCCAAGCATTGAATCACCGTTTACACCTTTGTCTTGTCCTCTTGCATTGAAGAGGATTGGGACACTTTTACATTCTTGTTTTGTTACATTAAAACTTCCATCCATTAAATCAACCATCTTGTTATTTAAACTTGTTTAGTGCATAATCAACTAAAACTTGTGACACTTTAGTTGTAGGGAATAGATAACTTTTCCTTCTTGCTCCTGCGGATCGATACCCTACTTCCACATTGAGAGGTGCTACGGTGATCCCCTGCTCTTGGGGGTTATCACATACCACTCCCGCCGGGATACGCCGGGTCCAGATCAGCCAATCGATCTCGGCTTGGGTCACGTCGAAGCCCTCCCAGACGGCTCTGGTGGATCCCTCCACCACCCTCTCTTCGGCGACCTCGACGGCGGTGGTATCTTGAGAGGCCATCTGGGCGGCGCAACTAGGTGGCGACCACTAGTTGCCCGTCGCGACGAGGCGGTGTGCTGCAGAGAGTTCGCCGGCGGTGAGCAATGTGTCTCTGCGGCGGAAAGAACAAGAGGCAAAAGGAAAAAGGAAAAGGGGAAAAGTTACCGCGGCGGCGAAGCTCGAGGCGCTGCGGCATACGGCGGCGGTGAGCTGCGCATTGTGCGGCGGCGAAGCTCAGCGTGCGGCGCGTCGGTGGAGTTCGGCTACGGCGGCGGCGTCGCCGCACAAGGAGCGTGCGGCGGCGATGGGCTCTGCGCGCTGGAGGAGGAGATGGAGAGAAAGAGGAGATGCAAATGCGGGGGGGGGGGGGGGGAGTTACCTCCTCTCTCCTATTTAATGGTGAGGGGAGATCGTGCACCCTGGATCCGCTGCGCACGATCTCCGTAACCGGTGAGGGAAACTGCCCCACGATCTGCCGCACGATCGGCCACAGGAGGCCAACCACCCAGAGGGGCGCAGTTAATCGTGCGGGACACGAGGCGCCGCGCGGGCGGCGCAGTCAAAACGCTTGAGTGCCTGCGCGGACGTAATAGCTGGTGGGACCAGCATGACACGTGTGACACACGTGCTATGGTCACGTCCATCGCGCACGGGAACCCAAGCGTCTCGCAGAGATGCTCTGCCATGTGTGTTGACCAGAGATGAGGAGTTATTCCGTATGTCGGAGCAGTGCCGACATAAAGTTGGATATCAGGTTTGGATGGAAATCAATTTGCGACATATAAGCTGAACCGGCATATGGTATGTCGGTGATCATTCACGTTCTTGTTGTTGGGTAAAGCTGTCGTGGCCCTTCATCCGAGGCTGCAGGACCGCGCCAGCTTCGGGGACTAATGTCGGGGGCAACCCAGGGATAGGGTCAAGGTAATGAATTAAGTGTAGTCCCGGAGTTGACCGGTGACTGTTGACTGACATAACGTAGACCGGCATGGTCGAGATAGTTTTGCTGGTATAAACCGACATATCAGGACCGATATACATAAGGTATGTCGGATTGTCTTCACAGTTCCTCGTATGTGCTGGGGGGAGCGAACCGAGTCAAGTGTATCTGGCATGGCTATGCCGGATAAGGAGGAGGCGCCTTATCTCGGTTGATGGTCAAGGCATGCGTCCCATCCCTTCAGTCACGGAGCAGGGTATGGCGTCGCACTGCAAGTACGATGTGATATGTCTCCACCATACCGCTGACCAGGGCGGTACGGGGGAGCAGTGCACAGGAGTGGAGGGAGTGTCCTGTCCAGGACAGAGGAGACATGGCGACCAGGGGCTGACGCCAGCCAGGGATGGCCACAGTAGTTAGAGCCGCACTGTAACCTGGGCACCACTATATAAGGTGCCTGAGGCCCTCGTAGGAAAGGAGAGAGCTCTGATCATTGGACTGACGGACGAAAGGAGAGCAAATGTTAGACTTTAGACATCAGCCCGACATATAGCTCGAGGAGCACCTCTGTAACCCGGGTTGTTATTCTTATACACTCAGACAAGCAGGAGTAGGGATTTTACCTCCTCACGAGGGCCCTGAACCTGGGTAAATCGTGTGTGTGTGTGTGTGTGTGTGTGTGTGTGTGTGTGTGTGTGTGTGTGTGTGTGTGTGTGTGTGTGTGTTCTGTGTGTGTAATTCTACGCATCCCTCCCCGATGCCAACAGCGTCCATCGCCCCCAACCTAGGCCATCCCATGGCATCTGTCCGTTCACCACGACGACAGGCCTCATGGCTGGGGCTCTCGGGATCAAGGTCGGCCATCATGGCCGGGCCCATGGCCGGCCGGGCTGCTCTGTTTGTTTCTGCTGCTGCTGCTTTTGGGCTGCTCCGGTCATGAGGTCGGCATGGCCGGCCCGATGGCCGGCCTCGCGTAGTTTTTCCCCTAACGGACAGATTTTTGCAACTATTTAAGGGTTTCTTCCCCAAATGAACGAGAACTTTTTGCCCAACTCTTGAGCTCATTTTTCTCCATTGTTGCCATCCCTTTGAGCTTTGCTATCTCTCAATCCCTTCAATAGTTCTTGCTAGTTTTTGAGGGAAAAGAGAGAGGAGGTCTAGATCCGCGTTTCCACCGATCCTCTAAGTGAGAGAACCCTTTGGATCTAGATCTTTGGAGTTTCTTAGTGTTTCTCCTTTGTTCTTCCTCTCAAATCCCTCCCTAGCATTAGTTTCTTTTGTTGGATTCGGGAGAGAAGGACTTGGCCACTTAGTGTGTTCTTGCCATTGCATTTGGTGCATCGGTTTGTGCTCTCCGCGGTCATACGTGGAAGTTGAAGTTGAGAAGCTTGTTACTCTTGGGTGCTTGGGTGCCCTAGAGCTTGTTCCTCTAAGGCACGTTGGTACCCTAGACGGTTGTTGATATCTCGGAGTTTTGGTGGCTCGCGTGATTTGTTGGGAGCCTCCAATTAAGTTGTGGAGTGTGGCTCAACCTTGTTCGTCTTGAAGCTTTGGTAGCTACGAAGACATTGCCGGGAGCCACCAATTGAGTTGTGGTGTGTGCCCCGGCCTTGGAGCATCGAGTCTTGGCGGCTCGGTGCATTTGGTGGAGACCCTCCAACTTGTGGAGTGTGCTTCATCCTTATGAAGGTTCTAGTTGTCAACCTCAACGGCAACATAGTGACTCGTGGCTCGTCACATTGGTGGTAGGACACGAGGGAGTTACGGTGTGCCATTTGACGGCTATTCGGTGCATCACGTTGGTGAACACCGCACCGCTCCAAACGGAGATTAGCTTCCATTGGGAAGTGAACTTCGGGATAAATCATCGTCTCCGCGTATCTCGGTTATTTCTATACCCAAGCTCTTTATTTATGCAATTATCCTAGTGATATCGAGCTTGAAGTTATATATATTGCTATCTCATAGTTGCTTATCTTGCTTAGCATAAGTTGTTTATGCACTTAGGTAAACCTAGCTTGTGTAGGTTTTGTGCTTGATAAATTAAACACTAGTTTTATTCCGCATTTATTTAAGCCTAAACCGTAATAATTTTAAATCGCCTATTCACCCCCTGTAGGCGACATCCATGTCCTTTCATATCTACCCTATACTAATGGACTTACCACTCAGTAGTGATGGAGTTACCCGTCCTATACTGATGGACCCACCTAATAGTGATGAATTTACCCATTCTAAACTAATAAAGTTACCTACCCAGTAGTGATGGACCGATAAAGTTACCATATAGTAGTGATGGAGTTATCCACCCTAAACTGAAAGAGTTACCCACCTAGTAGTGATGAAGTTATCGATCTATTTTAAGGGTGTAGTTGTCACCATGGAATGACAAAGTTATCATCCTAATACTTATTGAGCTGCACGGATGTTTTAATATATAGTTAATGACTTTTATACATTAAATTTATCGTCTCAAAATTTTAACTCACTTATAAAATTAGGTGGTAACTATAAAACTTGATTTTTTAAATAACAATTAAAAATTGGCTATAGTTTCGTACCAAATATTAATCGTTGTATGAGATGGTAACTTACATATTACAGTCTGATAACTCACGTGTTAGTGGTTGGTAACTTTTGGATCGAAAAAATATATCGTCAGAACATATCAACATGGCATCTACTTTTGAAGATCTCGTCGCGAGTAGGCCAAACGGGTTGACCTACAAAACATTTTAAATTTTCAGATTTTGTATTTAATACGAGATGACATCATCAATTATGTTTTTTAATGCATGCATGTGGGAAGAAAACCAGCCCGAGCGCATAAGTGTGGATCGCTAATTAAAACATGAATTGTCCTAACGCCTTATGTATTTGCCAAAACATAGGGTGTCTTACACATAGTGGCGTCCTTATTTGGGAAAATGTAGAAGAATTACTAGTTGTTTTCATATGGTTCAAACACCTAACGAGTTAAACTAGTTACTCGTGAGTTTACCAAGTTGAATCGGGTTTCAGATCTAAACTCGTTGTGTTAATGAGCCGAGCCGAGCTAAATTGTTGTTTTAATGAGTTCAAACAAGTCAACTCGGCTTGAATTCCAGCCCTACCTGTGCCGCCGGGCGTGCTCAACACCTACGCATTTCGAACAGCCGACGTTGTACTTGTAGCCATGAAGGAATTCATGGAAATAACTCACTCGGATTTGAGGGAGCCTAATATCCATCAGACCACGAACACACAGCTCTCGAGTCTTCTCTCCGACTCTACATTGTTCATTTAATTTCTAATTTGGTCCCTATAATTTTAAGTATTACAACCAACTCCAACAAGCCACAACTCCACGTCGTTACGTGCGACCGTCTCCGCATGGCGGCGAGATTCCAGTTCCAGAGTCCAGACGCAGCTTGTACCTGGATGACCTCACGGAAAACGTTCACAAATTTTACGATATATCGTGTGAAACAAAAGAAGCAGAGAAAAATACTAACAAGGGCTGTACAAAGGAAGTTTATACACCACATATATGTATAAACTCTGAAAAAGAAGATCCAGTGGAAAGTACATAGCAGAGTTGATATGATCCCTAAACATACATCATTACAAGCCGAACGTCTTCGAGTTTAACAATTCTGTGAGTCAGTAGCCTTACGCCCAGGGGAATAAAAACACATTCATCTTATCTGAAACTGCTATCTCTGGCAAAAAATAACCTACAGGCAGGCAGAGGTTTCTACGTGTCTTTCTTGGTCGCCTTTCTCTTCATCCTGCTGAAAGGCCCAACCGTCTGGTCCATCACGTACATGTATATCACCTGGCTCCAGGACCTGTACGACTTCAGGCTGTCGTAGTACTCCGGCGCGATCTCCTTCACCCTGTGCAGCTTGGTGCCCGGGATCCTGGGGAAATCGTGGTGCTCATTGTGATACCCGACGTGCCATGTCATGATGTTCAGAGGCCCGTAGTAGGAGTAGGTCTCCTGCTCCGGGTTGAACACGTAGTGCTCCGAGATGAAGTGGCCGGCCATAGGGTGCATGCCGCCGCCGAGGAACGTCGAGAGTATGAGGTAGGCGAGCGATTTCCAGCCGTAGAGGTACACCATTGTGGCGTCGAGCGCGATCTGCACCGTGAGGTTGGTGAACTCCCACATGCCTGGAGGCTTCGGCTTCAGGAAGAGCGGCCTGAGCGCGTAGAAGAAGAGCTGGAGCACGACCCACACGGATTTGCTGATGGTGTTCTTGACTGCATGCGCCTCCGCCTGGCTGGGGATGTCCATGTCGATTCCGTCGACGCCTTGGAAGCGGTGGTGCTCCAGGTGGTACTTTTGGAATGTTACGGACATCGGAACGCCAATGGGGAGGTTTGCAAAGATCCCCAGCCAGCGATTTAGCGATGGGGTTGTGAAGGCAAGGTTGTGGCTGAGTTCGTGGATTGCGAGGAAGAGATTGTGATTCAGAAAGGAGCCAAAGAAGTAAGCAACCGTCACCATCTTCAGCCAGCCAGCGTCGCGGAGGAGCGTAGCGGTCCATAGCTGAAGTGAAACAACTGCAGCAATCTGCAACCAAAATTGAGATGGATGTAACAATATAGCGACGGTAAATTAGAAAGTATGCTCCCTTTTTTAGGGTGTTATTTTCGCAGAGTAAGATGATGGAGAAGTTTACATATTCACATTCCCCATTTTACTTAAACAGAACCAAATCACTAGTTATACAATTACGAACAACAACGTCCAACAAAGCACAAGAACCAATCCGATACAAATACAGTCGGAAGGACAGAATGATAGGTCTACTATATTTCCTACATGGGCCATGTGATCTAAGAGTAGCATGAGAGTATATGGCTGTTTCGGGTTGCCAGAAAGTCATTCCAAGGTGCACTGCAATCGAGAAGTTCAAAGACCAACGTAGTAAGTGTTGGTCACAGGAACAGACAGGAACCAATTTTGCATATGAAGCCGAAGTCTCATATTGGCAACGACAGAGAAAGATATCTAGTTGGTTCTGACAAATACGAAGGGAAGTTGCAGAGGTGCAGTCGTGCAGAACAGAGTAACCATTTAAGGCATGAAAAACATGGCCAGAATGGGTTCAGTACCAACAAGACAGATTGTGCAGAACTGAGGCCAACAGCAACAGACTGCCAGATTATGGTAGCAAATCCAGACTATTGTAACATCAAAGATTAAGAGATTATTGGTCAAAGAAATTTCTCCTAACAGTTTGTAATCTTCCTACTACTGATTATCTCTTTTCTACCATAATGCCCAAGTTTGTAGACATCTTAATTCGGCTGGCAGTACAGAAAGTTGCATCCATAAGAAACACAATTTTTCGTGCACAACATGAGTAAAGCGTGACAATCAGTCTACACAAACTCCTAAACCTGGAATTATCAAGAGCGACGTCACTACAGAACTGGATGTGGCCCCCATGATCTAGATGTGGACATGTAACAAACAAGCTTTTTCTCAAGTTAAGGAACATTTGCATTAAAATGCGTCCAAACAAAATGCCACTCCATATACACTGAAGTTAGCATATATGATTCGTCGTGTGAAGCTACACTGCATGAATTTGCTTGTTCCTATAATAAGAGTGTAACCATTTGAGATGCATCGACTGGGCATGGCAAATTGACCAGTTTCTTCAACAGAAAACTAATAAGGGTAGTTAAATTTTCTTTGGCAAAGTTCATACAGGTGACTGCAATCCAAGCTGAACGTTTATGAATCTAATCGCTTGGGGACAGTAGACTGAAAGGAAGACAACCGCGACAATGGCAAATCAATCCACGCTGAAACCAATCAAGAAGTCAATCTACTACGAAAGATCTCAACTTCAAGTTCGAGGGATCCAAAAGACATTGAGAAATAGATCACGTCACCTTGAGGAAGGCGAGAGGATCCGGACCGAAGAGCTCCTTGATCTGGGGGTACTTGGCCAGGATCTCCCGGCGGCGCGACGCGTGCGGCTCGTCCGTGTACGACCAGAAGAAGTCGGTGGCCATCACCCCTTCCTCCTTCTCGTCGGCATCCGCGCCTCTCGCCCCCATTGCTTCCTCCTCTGAAGATTCCGGCAATGGCGGCGGTTCCGTTGCGGAAGAGACGGTGACGGCGGGACGGTGGCTAGGGGTCTACGTGGCGGCTGGCCGGATTGATTATATGGACTCCGGAGTCCGGACTATCACTATGGAGTTGGTCGGCCGCTTGCTATTTGGGAGAGTCCATGCCAGGGGCGGGCGTGGGAGATGGACGTGCCCTGGAAACCAAATATCTGTAGGGAGCGCTAGGGGCAGGTCCGCCTAGAATTGTCAAACGTAGGTATCTTTCCAGAGTTGGCACTTTATACTTCGCATTTTTGGAGTGGAGATTTTGTGGTCCCGAGAATCAGTGATATTGGTGTTTTAAAAAATCAAAAATATATTTACAGATTACAAAAAATAAAAATAAAAACTCGGATGTCGCCAATGATGTATTCCGCAAACTTATAAAGAATCAACTTCAAATACTTATTATTCTGAGCTATTAAAAAATCACAAAAGTGTGAATCTGAGTATGCATATTTTCTAATCATATAATTCATAAGATTTTTTATTTTTGTGTAGCTCATAATATAAAGTATATAATTGGTTACATTCGAAACTTTTTTCGATATTTTTTTAACCATACAAATATTTTTTTCATTTTTTTAAATACCAGGATCACTGCAAGCCAAATACACTTTTCATCATTTTTGTCCTTAAGCTTTTTCAAAAAACAACCCACACAATAGCTCCACTTAAACTGCAGCTTAGTAATGGATCCGGGTCGAGTTCAGGTAAAGAGGTGATTTGTCCGCTTCACAGACCTCCAAAGTAGCTCGCCAAAGACAAATCCATTGCCATTGAAAAGAATCAAATCGGGGAAGCATCTCGGACACGCCATCAAACTACAGAACTAACACCCCCACGAACGACAACGTCAGAGGAGGCAACCAGAGCTGTCAGCTTCCAACGACGAACACACCATAGGGTTCACCACCTTCTAGCTGCCACTGACGCAGATTACCGTCTTCGCGCGCCCCTGGACAATTCCCGAGCTCCACTCCTACGCTGGAGCGAGTGTCATCGCAACGACGGAGTCCGAGGACACAAGTTCCGCCACGTCATCCCCGCTTGAACAGACTACCACCCAAATCCATTGCCGGCCAGAGAGTAGAACTCCACATCAGTGGACATTCCTCCATCACAGTCAACGCCCCCAACAGCTTCTTTCATTCGGAGCAAACCACCCTCCAGCCAGCGCGGACAAGTTGCTCCGACCTCCCAAGTCAAAGCACTTCCTGATGGCGTGGATCACACGTTCGCTGTGGAATCCCAAGAGGAAGGTATGATGCAGTGTAGCAGTAATTTTCCCTTGATTACAAAACCAAGTTTGTCAGATCCAGTAGGATTGGAGAAGTCTTAGCAAGCTGTCAACGACGCCGTTTACGACAATTAACGTGAACCTGCACACAATCACAAACAAACAAACTACTTTGCTCCAACGAAACAGAGAGGTTGTCAATCTGTCCGGCTTGCTAAACACAATAAATTAAATGTACAAGTGTAAAATATGATGAGAGTAAAATATGACCAGCGAGCAAATGAGTACGGAAAGCTATTAAAACGGTTGTAAACAGTGTAGAAAAATAGGATCGGAGTCCACGGATAACTAGTGGTGTCTCTCCAAAAGATATGCATGATGGATAAACAAATTACAGCAAGGCAATTGATAAATTGCGGGCGCATAACAATGTTATAATAAAACAATATAGTTCACCGTTTCATATAAAATGGGCATTACATCAAAATACATAGACCGTTATCCAACTGCATCTATGACTAATAATCCACCCCCGAGATCGTTATCCAACATATCTCCCAGAAGTATTAAGTTGCAAGTAACAGATCATCACAATAAGCAAGGTGAATAATGTAAGCAATGTAATAACACAAGGTAATAACACCACTGTTTTGAGAGTTGAATAGTATTTGATTTGTTTTTTTGAGAGTTGAATCGTAATTGATTTTTTTGCTTGGTTATATGTTGAAATTAAAAATATTCTATGTGTAGTAATGGGATAACTAATACTTTTTATGTCTTATAGATCATTGAACTTTGATAACTTGATACACTGCAACAGTTTTGAGACATAGAGTGAATTAATAGTTGAATATGTTGGCTAACTAAGTTGGAACTTATTAATAAAGACGTGTTACTAAAGCTTGAAACCGTACCTTTCTGAACTAAGAAATAAGTTGACAATGTTCTTGTATCTCGAATTTTGCATAGTTGAAAAGTAGTTACTAGTGGCACGGTTACTACAAAGGTCGGGGAAGCCAACGAGACTTTATGTCGCCGCCATGGTCCCTCTAGGGTGGTTTGATCATGTGCAAAACGCTTAAATGGCTAGTCGCAAAGGAGTGTCGCTGCTCGTACTCGCGAGCGATGTGGCCCTCCTTCCAGCAGCGCATGCATCCATGTCGAACTTGCATTTCTTCGAGATACGTCTCGAGACAATTGAAACAACACCAACCAGATATGAGGGTAAATTCTCCTCGATAACCAGCGTCAGAACCACAACCTGTTGCCTGCGCTGTTGTTTGCGTCCACCCGCTTGATGCAAGGGCCTCACGCCCTCCTCTAGAGGAGCCAGGGCAGAGGGAGGACAACCTGAGACGCGAACCTACGAGCAGACGTGTCAGCACCACGCCGACGAGACAAGATCTCGGCGGAGGCGTGGCCGGCGAGGACGCCTCCTTCGAGACGATCATGGTCGGGAGGTGGACCAAGAGGGCATGCGACCGACGGCGAGCCGCTACGGAGGACCTCACAGTAGAATATGAGTGATCCCTCCTCAGCATCGGAGTAATCAACCCAGCGATGACTCTATGAGAAAAGGGAGGAGACAGACATGGGGAGGAGATGAAGGGGAAATGAGGTGGGTGTCCGTCGGGGAGGCTCCGACTGCTTCGAAACAAAAAGGTGGTGTATCCTTGGTTTAGAACAATTGCACGGAAATTTATTAAGTGCTTCTGGTTTCACAATAATTTTATCCATTTATGTATGAAATCGACTTTTGATTTTCTGTTAAGCCCAGTGATTGAGTTCGCAGAGGAGCTTTGGAAATCCCAGAGCCGCCCATTAGACTCACGGAGTCACGGGTGAAGTCGGAATCAGTGTCGCGCACATGGAAGACAGATATACGAAAGGGGAAAGTTTAGCGCATGCCCAGGTGAAGAATAAAAAAAAACTCATCTTTTCTTGCGACTCATTAATCGCTGAATGGAAATTTCAATGTTGATCGTTGGTTGACTTGACTTCGGAACTTTCTTTTGGGGTGGTGACGTCTGAATAGGACTTCGGCAATGCGTCGATCTTGTCATGGGAGGAAAGGAGAAAAAGGTCGTTGTAAGAGCAACTCCAGCCAGCCCCCCAGGAAGTCCCCCCAGAGCACTTTTTGTACGCCGGCGTACAAAAATATTCCCAGTCGCGCCCCCAGGAGCTCGTTTTTCGCCGGATTTGCTAAAAAAATATGCCGGCGAACCCAACCCGAACCCAGCCTGCTGGGTTTCGCCTGGGGGCGCCGGCGAATGCTTTTGCATGCAAAAGGCCCACGGTCAGTCTCTCAGCTTCCTCTCTCTCCTGTTTTTTCCAATCCCACCACCACGTGCGCGAGAGCTCCTTTCTCTCTCCTTTTTCTTCCACCGTGGTCGCCCCTCGCCGCCGTGCTCGCCCCCGCCACCGTGACCTCGCGCCGCCGACCCTCCGCCCAGCTCCGCCTCCGGGAGAAAGGCCTATTTTTTTCGCATCTCCTCGAAGTCGCGGCGCTCTTCCTCGCGCCGGCGTCGCCGGGCGTCCCTTGCGGCCGGAGCTCGTGCGGCTGGGGCCGCGGCGGCCATCGCTGGGACGGAGCTCTCGGTCCTCGCGTCCCTCGCCGGGGCGGCCCTCGCGTCCCTCGCGTCCCGCGCCTCGCGCCTGGCCGGCGTCCGAGGGCGGAGCTCGCGGCTCGCGCCCGTGGCGTGCGCGTCCGTGGCGTTCGCGGCCGAGGGCGGAGCTCGCGGCTCGCGCCCGTGGCGTGCGCGTCCGTGGCGTTCGCGGCCGAGCTCGGAGCTCGTGGCTCGCGCCCGTGGCGTGCGCGTCCATGGCGTTCGCGTCCGAGGCGTGCGCGTCCGTGGCGTGCGCGTCCGAGGCGTGGCGTGGCAGTCCAGCGGCTCCGACCGGAAGAACAGCATCCTGGCGGCAACGGCCATCCGCGGCTCCGTCGCCATGGCGGTGGGCACCACCGCGAGAGGTCCCTCTCGCCACGGCCTTCGACGCGCTTGAATCGGCGGCGCGGGTGGCGGGCGGGCCTGGGGGGAGGAGGAGTTGGGCGGGGAGGAGGAGTCGAGCGCGAGGCGGCGGCGCGCGGAGGTCGAGTACGAGGAGGCGGCCGGAAGCTCACGAGCCGCCACGCGTCCTCTACGGCCGACGTTGGGTGGGGGCATGGCTGGGAACATGCCCAGCCACAGGGCTAAAAAATACGCCGGCGCCCCCCAGGAGCCACCGGCAAAGTGTGCTGGGGGACACAACGGCTGGGGATGCTCTAAGGGCGGATAAAAAGACGGGCGGCGGCTCTACCTAGACCCCTTCACTAATGGGGTGTGGATCCTCTGCTGTAGCTGCGTGCCAATGACAGGTGGGGCCGGGCCCGCCTGGCAGCGACTGCAACAGCAGTGCTGTTACAGCAGAGGATCCCAGCCCTCACTAATGGGTCTGCTCATCGAGCTTTCCCTACCTTGGGGGAGCGTTGTGGTCGACCATGGGCTAATATCTCAAACCTCTCGCGACAAACTGTCAATATTTTCCCCTTTCATTTTGCCATCTTGGGGCATAGGCATACTACGTCTACAGATGTACTCATTCAACATCCACGCGGAAGTTGCCAGTACTCATGTGAACAAACACGGATGCATGCAGACTAGCAGAATAAACGAGAAACATTTTTTGTCACGAACAAGCGGCGCAGTGCCGACAGAAAAACAACTAACACGTGAACCGAACGAGAGATAAAAAAAAAAACAGCATCACCCATCCATCACACACGACACATGCATGAGTGGCGAACAAGAGGGGTCCAAAACCCTCCTCTCGGTCCAACCAATCGCCTTCCGCATCGGATTCCCAGCAGCATATAATAACGCTCTCTCTCCTTTTGGAGAGGACGGCCGCTTCGTCCGGATCACTCACCTCCTGATCCAAAATCACCAGCTACTCACAGAGTCTCACACACACCACTAGCTTACAACAATACGCTGCAAAACAATCTTACTACTCCGATTCGTTCCCTGCCTGCCATGTGAGCCTGCCTTTGCGGCCCCACTTAGCAGCTCCATCCCGGGCCGTTAAAACGTGGCCCGGGCCCATCATCGGATCAGAGGGCCACCTCGAAGTTGAGGCGGGAGGTGTAGGTGCCCCTGGGCGCCCAGTTCTTGGGGATGACGTCCCGGGCCGTCAGCGTCTTGGGCGCGGACAGCGTCGTCAGCCTCACGGAGAATGGGCCGGCCGTGGGCCCACCGTAGAGGCACCACGTGGCGCCCCACACGTGCTTCATGTCCACCCACTGCGCCGAGTTCGCCTGCAGCCACGGTGGCCATGTCAATGATGAATGAAGAGCACTGCAGTTTACTGAACACTGATAAGCAGTTAAGCACTACCGAACACATATGAGCAGAGCCTGCAACGAGCTTTACAGCGAAGCACAAATGACAAAGCAGCATTAGTCCGACTAATTTAGTCGCATTGGACTCCAGAATATTTGGATGCCAAGAGTCCACGTGTCCCACTGGTCAAGAGCGTGCCGTGGTGTTCAGGATGGGTGTCAGACTAAAAACATCCTCTGAAAGAACTACATGCAGGGTTTGCACTTGCACCGTTGCACGGTCTCTTTAATCGGTCCTAGTTAGTCTTAGCTACTCTTACTGTTAGGAAGAACGAGCTAAAGCGGCAGCATCATTAGGGCAGTGGAATTTCCGAGGGAAAGCGATCGATTCCTTGGTGGAAGATATACCACCGGCAAGGGATCATGTGTGTTTGGCTTTCGGTGCTGTCAACTCTGCGCAATGTGCACTTACTTACATTGGACTGACATTCCGGATGGATGCGAATCCTATGAGAAAAGAAACAGAATCACATCTTTACTTTACCAAGGGTTTGACTCTGGATGGTGGACACGGTGCAAGATAGCTACCATGCTTTCTTGCTCATGTCCGTCTCCTTTCCTCTCTCTGTTGGTTGTTCCTTTTTCATCATGAGTAAGCTTAAATTGGGGAGCAAAAGATTAATCTCTGCAAATCGTAGCTATGACCCTTTTGGTTTTCACTTGCTGCGAGACGCCTTGAGTTTCTGGTTGTGAATTTTTTGTTCTAACTAGAACCTCAGGTTGTTGTTCTGCAGGGACAATACAGTGCCCTAGTGCCTAGGTAACGACGGTGCCAAACGCTAGACAGCAGAGGCGTGAGGGCAAAAGCAAGCAACAGTGCAATGTGTCTCCAAGAAACATCAAAGAGGGAGCTGGGACATAGAGCTCACATGCACACATTTTCGCAAAGGAAGGAATCCGCGGTCCTATTGCACATTTGCACCCCACAACGCATCTGTCCTATTCCCATCACTAAAGGCAGTGAAAAATAAGTCAAAAAAGATAGATTGATTTCCACCATTCTCTCGGTTAATGTTCTACTAGCTCATGCATGACTGGTCGTAAAAAAATAGGCATAGAGCGAAAGGTGTGAACAAGAAGAAGAAGAAGATTGGTACCTGCTTGAGCTGCATGGATCCAATGTCGCCCTCGCCGTCCTCGAACTCGATGAGCAGCGAGAGCCAGAAGGGTGTCGACCCCTCGTTCACATGGAAGGCGATGTTCTTCCCGCCGTACTTGCACGCAGTCCTGGTTCATACACACGGTTGGCTCACTCGTACGTACGTATGTATGCAGCAGCAAGTTACAATGGATAGTAGACGACAGCTTTTCCACCGTCAGACAGACCGGTGAACGGAGCTAGAAGACTTGACCAGGAATCTTGACAAGAGATTATATGCCTCTCAGTCTCAGGTTAGATATCTGCGCATGCATCTGACTGAGTTACACATCACGCACGCAGAGGCATGAGTAACTCAAGCAGATACATCCAAAGACAGCTGTGAGCTGCAGCCCTGGATAATTTAATTCCTACTGTTCTTGAAGATACGGAGCTAATTTCCACAACGGTCTACTGAGTAATAATAAACCTATATTTTAGTACTACTAACTTCACGCGCCAGTGAGTGAGAGTAAAAGAGATCTTGTCCTCGAGCTACTTGTCCAGCGTGGCAGCCCAGTTGATAGTTTAACTAGTTAACTAACCAGCGCCAAGTTGCAGAAACTGACATTGCACTCTACTAAAAACGACCTCACTGAAGAAGTAAGTGTACCTCCTGTAGACCACCTTGAGCTGCCCCCGGTCGCGCAGGTGAGCGCCGGCGCCGGCGATGGCCATCCTGCTGTATGCGGCCCCGCTGAGGTCGAAGTGCGTGTTGCCGCCGCCGCAGAGCCCCCCGCCGGGGCACTCGTCGGTGACGATGACGGTGACGGCGCGGCGGGAGCAGATGCCGTGGTCGAGGCACTTGACCTTGTAGCAGGCGCCGCAGCCCTCGCCGTCCTTGAACAGCGGCGGGCTCACCGACCCCACCCGCGCCTTCATCGGCACCACGTCCACCAGCGACCCGTACCCGCACGCCCCACCTGAAAAAAGAAAAAAAAAACGTTGGAACCAAAGACCATAGTATTACTCAGACTGACAGAGCTGAGCTGAGGTTATTAATTTACTGCAAGTGTTCTGACTTGTGAGTGTAAATACTGGATTAGACTTTACGGCCGCAGGACCAAAGTTACCAGGAGTGTCGGTGGAGCGTGTGAAAGTGATGGAGGCGCAGAGGGCATTTATCACCGAGATTTTAGCCGTATGGTACTGTACCCAGCAAAGCAACTAGCGAGGAGACTGACACGGTCGTCTTCCCCGGTCGCTGCGTGCGCCGAAAGCCCTGCGGCACGCACGAATCGTAAAGCGACGGAGGGGGAACCGGTGCTTGACTCGTGTAGGTGGGGGCCCACCGAAATTCCCTGCCGGATCTCATGGGATCCGCAGACGTCGCGCCAGAAATGTCGCAACGGGAAGAACTAATCGATCCTTCTTTTTTTCTTTACCAAAAAAATACGTACCCTTTACGTTCCAGAGAAGGTAAAAAGACCGCCGCCTGATGCCAGTGTGAAAAAACAAAAAAAGCCGCCTGATGCTAATGGGATGGCTCATATACTACGAGTATTAATCTGCATTTTTCAAGGAATAATCATAACCGTGAAGTCGGTAAAAAAAACCTGATGAGCTGCTGAAACGAGACAGGTGAGCTTTGCGCGGGTACGGATGTAAAAAAATCTTTCTCTTTCATGCGAGGATGATTCATGTGCATTTCTATTTGCTCGCAGGGCGACGGCATAATGCTGCCGATTAAATCTAAGACCGGTAGACTCGCGTATTAGACGCCGAAGCAAAGGGTAACTACGTCGCATAGCTAGCTATCTATCTACGGCAGTAATGGAGGGAGGCGAGGTGGGAGATTTTTACCGGTGCTGCCGTCGCCTTCGGCGTCGCCGTACCACGTCGCGGTGGCCGGCCGCCACTCCATGTCGACCGCCGCAGCCTTGCCCTTCTTCGCCGCCGACTTCCCGCCGTCGAACAAGAATGTGCCGGAAACAGCCGGGGCCGCAACCAGCAGAATGCAGAGGAAGAAGAAGAAGAAGCAGTGGGCGGCGGAGCACGAGGAAGCCATTGCCATTGGCGGACTCGTTCCTTTCCCCTTCTCCCCTTTCCTATAGTACTAGTAGGCTCTGTGGCTGCTTGGAGTGGAGTGTTGGTAGCCTTCTTTTGGGGGCTCTCCCTCCCTTTTATGGCTTCGAGAAATCCCAGACCCCGATGCTTGCACAGCTTCGTTCGCTGCCGGGTTCGCCGCGCTGTACAAATGGCAACACGGGCGGACGGGCAGGGGAATGGGCGCGGATCGAGTGAGCGGAGTGGACTGTGGAGTGGAGTGGTGGCCTGATTTTATTTAGGAAAAAGTCCAAAACAAACCCTGAACTTGTAGACGGAAGATAAATCAAACCCTGAACTTTGAATTCCGGAAATTGACACTCTCAACTTATCAATCCCGGTCTATTTCAAACCCTGTACCTGATTTTCACGCCTGAAAAAAATTTTAGATTCGCTGACAGCGCTGGCCCACTTGTCATATCTATCTTCAATCTTATTTCTCCTTTTTATTTTTCTCCCCCGCCTATCTCCTTTCTCCGCCACCGAAGTCTGGCAACTCGGTCAGGACCTCTCAGTTCTTCAAGGTCTTGTGGCGTGGGTGAGCGCGCGAGTCAGCTGTCTCGGCCTCTGCACTTGGCGGCGCCCGCCGTGGTTAATATAAGGAGCAGCCGAGGGTAGTAAGGTTAGAGAACCTGCTACTCCACTCCTGCATGTGCACTGATATCGTAGCCCTTTTGGGTTGCCGCGATGCTTTGCTACGTGCTCCCAGCCTGCTTGTGACGCGAGAGCTTGGAGACTCGATGTAATACACTAGCCACAGGCAGCTCCACTCACGCATGAGATGCTACCGGCAGCGCTTGCCGTCCTCGGCCGGAAACACTCAAGCACAGTGGCTGAGTGGCGAGTAGCTAGCAGGTTCGTGGCCTCGTGTGCAGTGGTGGCTTGCCGGAGCTCGACGATGCTCGGCCTGCTGTGAGAAATCTAGAAAGGGGATGAATATGACACACGGGCCCCAATCTTCAGTGAGAGTAGCAAGTTATTTGGACCGGGATTTTAGTATTCCCGATCAGCCAAACAGGTGCAGGGTCTAAAATAGACCGGGATTGATAAGTTGAGAGTGTCAATTTCCGGGATTGAAAGTTCAGGATTTGATTTATTTTTCATCTACAAGTTCAGGGTTTGTTTTGGACTTTTTCCTTTTATTTATAATGGAGAACAGCGAGGGAAACAAAGAAGCGTGGTAACTGTTGAGCACCACTCTCTCTAACGTGTGGGTGCCCAGCCCGGTGAGTGAGAGTGACCAGTGTGCTGATGGGAGGTGGGCGCCTTCATTGCCGGTGTGGTGTGGGTCGCCATGACCTTTCCAACTAGGGAGGTAACGTGAAAATGTGAAGAGGACGAAGACGAACGTGGCCTTGTGCTACTGCATCGTGAGCCGTTCATTTGCTGCACCGAAGTATCAGTAGTACTATTGCTTATTTGTGCATGGTTAGGTAACTTAGGTTAAGAAATAAGAAGGAATCAGCTTCGTCCAGCGAAATAATAAGAGTGAAATGCATACATTTCACTCAAATAATAAGCATGGCCACGATTTTCCACCCTCCCCTTTTGTCGCCCTCGGGGCCATGGCACCATGTGCGGGGTCCAGGTTTGGCGGGTGAGGTGAAATCACGGAGGTGCCGCTGCCCGCGCCGTTGCGCAGACCAGTTGACGTGCTCCTCCCGCCGTACGGTTGGTGAGTGCGCTTGACCGTTGCTGCCGTTTTGCGTCGGTAGGATTCAGAGAGATCTCACGACTACACGAGGACCAACTACACAAGGAACACTACCTTATTTTAGAAGAGTAGACCTCACAAAAATAAGCCAGTAATGTTGCGCGTGCATAATTAAAGTGAAATCAGCACTGAGAAGGTAAGTTCGCGCGCAGAGCATCTCCATCCGGGGCGTCTAAATTGTGTCCGACACACTTCAATTGGAGAACCAATTGGGGGTGTCAGACACTTGTCCGGCGCTTTTTTTTTACCTCCCACACCGGCACCTTCCAAAGAAAATCCCCAAAGATAATTTTTTTAATATTATAATTAATTTCATTCGATTGAAATAGAAAGTTCGATACAATTTGATTCGATTTCGATACAACTTGATTTCATCTAAACCCTAAACCTAATTCTACCGATAGACTCCGAGATTTTCCCAGTGCATTGCTCGAGCTACTCCCCACATATGTCGACTGCAGAGGAGTCCAGTTAGAATGTATCTCTACTCGCACCTCACCATTGCCGGCACTGCTCGAGTTACTCCTTACAGACGAATATATCTCTGGTCCATGGGCCGTTTCGGGCTACGTCGATATCAATGATCGACGTAGGCCGTGGAGAAATCACTGCTTGATCAGAATCCTGAAAGCCCTCGTCTGGTAGGGAATCGATATCAATGGTCGGCACAGCTTGGTGGTGGAGGAAGAGCTGACTCCTCCTCGTCGGACACCGGCTCGGGTGTCTCGTGGTAGTCGCCGTCGGTGCGGAAGCTGTGGAGGCGGCTGGCGTGCTCGCACCTCACCATGGCGTCCCAGTACGCCGCCGACGCGTTGAACGGAGGTAGATTGCTCCGCTCCTCCTCCGTGACTGCGCCGGCGACCTCCGCCTGCCACACCGACTGGATGTACTCCAGCCTCGCCTGCCCGGTGAGGGGCGGCGCTACGGGGACGTTGTCCGGGTTGAGCAGCTAGCCGTCCGGCAGGCGACGATCGGTAGGCAGCGGGAGGTAGTCACGCACGAGCTGCTGCGCCTCCTCGACCGTCAGCGGACGATGGTCGTCGGGCCCGTCGGCCTGCGGAGGTGGAGGCGGAGGCGGTGGTGGTGGCGGCGCCACAGCCCGAGCCGCCGCAATCCGGATCCCCTAGATCCGGCGTTATTCGTTGCGGCTTTGGCACCGGAGCAACGAAGCCGCGTCAAGGCGGCGACGTCGCTCATGGTCCTCCGCCGTCAGCTGGTAACCTGGTCCGCGGCGGTGCATCCTGGCTGTGCGAGTGGAAGGAAAGGGAGACGGCCGGTGGTGGAGTGTGTGAGCCGAGAGGGCCGGTGGTGGGTTTTGAAAGCCGGTCAAAGGAGCGGAGATGCCATCGCCATTAACGCCAAGACAACATGCATGCCGCCGTGTGGGCTCTACGGCGCTGCTACGAGGTGACGCTTCACTGTGCCGCCCACCTAGCCACTGAAACGATGCGCCGTTTGACGGCTCATGCAATGATGCGGCGACTCGCCACTCAAACGATGCGGCGCCTGCATCGCTAAATCGCTACCGCGTGCCTGCGCATCGACGCGTAGCAGTGCACGGTTTTGAGGCGCCTGCATCGCTGAATCACACGGAGGTGCGAGCATTGAGGCGCCAATGAGCACGCCGCGCCGCAGTGCTGGTCAAAGAGTGGTCGGAGACTACCCCGTCAGGCAAAGCACGAGGCCGGACAAACAGGAAACGACGCTTTTATCAGCAACTATACTTTTTTTTTTTTAAAATTTTTTATCTGCTTATTATAGCTTGGAAAAAGTCCATTTTCAACCTTGAACTCGTAGAGGTCAGACGGAATGAACCCTGAACTTCAAATCCCTGTCATTTGTACCCTGAACTTACGAATCCCGGTCTAAATTAAACCTTGAACGGGTTTGTAAAGAAAAAATATATAATTCACACTGGCGTGTGGGGCAGGGGCAGCCACGGTCGGCGGCGAAGTAAGCAGCGGCGAGGGCGACCACAGCGCGCGAGGCCGGCAGTGGCCGCGGCGAGCTTGCGAGGTGGCTGTGGCCAGCGCGCGAGGTGGCGGCGGACATGGAGTGCGGCAATGGTGACGGAGAGTGCGTGAAGCAGGCTGCGGCGACGGCGAGCACGGCAATGGTGAGGGAGCGCGCAGCAGTAGCTAGCATGCGACGACCGGCGAGCGCAATTAGAAGGTAGCACGCGGCAGCGACGAGCGCACTACAGAAGCTAGCCCGCGGCCGGCGGCGAGCCGATGACGAGTGCACTGGAGAAGCTAGCACGCGGTGGCGAGCGCGCACAGGACACCACATGTCAGGTGCATCTCCTTCCTCTCTCTCTCACCAAGCAACAGCTAAGCACGAAGGCACATCAGCTAGCCAATAGCAGCGGCTAGCATGCGGCGGCGGCTCTAGAGCACCACAGCGACTAGTACGCGGCGGCCAGCGCGAACAGCAGCTAGCACGCGGCGGCTTGGAGCGAGCGCGGAGTGCGGCGAGGGCGAGCACAACGAGCAGCGGCGAGCGCGGAGTGTGGCGACGGTGAGCACGGCCGGCAGCGGCGACGGGCCGGACGTGAGGCGAGCGCGGAGTGCGGCGACGACGAGCACGGCCGGCAGCGGCGAGCGCGGAGTACGGCGAGGACGAGCACAGCGAGCAGCGGCAAGCGCGGAGTGCGGCCGGTAGCCTGTTGACTTTTTTTTGAATTTTTTAATCTAGAAATGAGAGAGGGATGGATCTAACATGTGGGTACTCACTGTCAGTTAGAGTAACATATAATCCTAGTCTGGGTTGTTGCCTTCCCGGTGTACCAAACACCTTCAGGGTCTGATTTAGACCGGGATTCGCAAGTTCAGGGTACAAATGACAGGGATTTGGAGTTCAGGGTTCATTTCGCCGAACCTCTATGAGTTCAGGATTGAAAATAGACTTTTTCCTTATAGCTTTGCACAATTGCACGGTTTTTAGTTTTGTTTTCTTCTGAACTTTGTTTAAGGTGCTACTAATCGTAGCCAGGCCCATGTAGCCTCCGCACGGCAGTCCAACTGTCCAAGCCCAGCAAGCGCGTTCCTTCTGCGGCCCCAGTTCGCGCTACTGGTCCAGGCCCTTGAGCCTACACAATTCCTTGACACGTCCGACGCTGCACGATTCCTCGAGCCGTCCGACTCTGCCGCCGCCGGTCGTCGACGTCTGCGTCACCACATCTACTCCCGCGCGCCCCTTCCTTCCCCTAGCGCCGGCTGTCTCCAAGCGCACCCAACGCGTCCTCTACGGAGGCTGCGCCGCCGCCTAGCCCCTCCTCTCCGACGCCGACCTCCATCTTGAGCGCGACTCCACCGCCAAGTAGGCCTCCTCTCTTGATCTTGGATGCCAGATGCCTATTTCCTTCGTGTTCGTGATTTTGACCATGCAAGAATCGCAGCTTGATTTGTAGGCAGTGAGTAAATTGTTGTATTTTTTTGTCGGCAGTGACCAGTGAATAAACCGTACATGTTTAGCTAGGTTTAGGGATGAATTTCTTCCAATCGTGAGGTGTACATAAGCCGTGCATTCACTTACTGTAAACATTTCCTGGTAGCTGTACCTTATGCACTCGTCTCCTGCTTCTGAACTCTGCAGTTAAGGTTAAGTTAAGTGCGGGTTTTTTGCTGTATAAGTGCACTTTCTGGTTGGAGATGGCAGATGAGCACGAGAAAGACATGCAAATAGGTGAAGATGAAGAGGAGGAGGAAGAAGAGTATGTCTTTCTAGAGTTGGATGATTGCCATTTTTCCAACATACGACCAAATACCCCTTATATACTCTCTGTAAGTTTATTCCTATCTACATCTGCAGATTTATGGTACAAAAGGGCATTATGCTCTACTGTTTCTGTAAATGTAATAAACTAGATGCCGTGGCTTTGAATTTTCCTTAGGCACTTCTGCTATCTCTGTTATTGATATCAAGAAAAAACTGAGGTTTGAGATTTTATTGTATTAGAAATGTTTAAATGGCGAATAAAATCCCAGGCTATTTTTTTGCTACATGAAGATGAAGCAGTAAACTATGTGCTTATTATGTGATAGAGCTCTTGCCAGTTGCCCTTAGTATGTGCTAGCGTGCTACTGCCTACTAATATTACATCGAAGGACTTGGTGTGCCTCTTGTATTTGGACCAACTTTCCTTTGGATTTCCTTTTAGGTTGCTATATGGTCAATGGATACCATCATCAGATACAAAATCCTGTTAAGTGTGTGCCTATGCCTCTTTGATATGTTTATTGATTTGTTTGTTTGCTTATATGAATTATCTATGTAATTTTGTTTACCGCCGCTATGTGTACTCCACTAAGTTCTTTGTCATCATGTGTTTCAGGGTTTGGATACATTGACTCCTACCTTGATACTCGGTGATGGCTGCAAAATGGTGAGCATTACTAATGTTATGTTCACTTTTATAAATGCTTACTTGCCAGCCTCAGGGGCAGTATTCTATGGTAGTTTTAAGTTTATCTTATTGAAATCTAATTTTTTAACTTTAATCACAGCTCTGAGATGTGGAGTGTCAGTTTGTTGGTAGCGATGTAGATTGTTTCTAAGTGTACAAGTACATAAGAGTAGCTAATGTATGAATGTTTGAACTTTACTTGGAGTGGAGTTATTATGTTAAAACAATGTCCGGATACACCTGTTAGAGATTTGGTCATTATAGGAGACTCTCTGGAGTATATATCGAGAACATTTTCTTTATTGTAATTTGTGCCTTTTGAAGTTCTAAGAGTACTAGATTAAACGAGGGTGCATTTGAATTCAATAAATTATCCGTGACAGCTTTAGCAGTAACAATCACGGTGTTTGATGATGCTACCTGTACCGCTAAAGCTTTATCAGTTTTCCTTCCCTTTCTGATAACTATCTGCTGTGTAGATATTGGAATATGTAGTTTAAGCTTCCAACTCTGAGCTTACCGAGTGAGCTGGTAACTGATGCCTTGTTTATTGACAGATCGGAGAATACGAAGAAACGGTTGGCACATGCTATTTATTTTCAGAAAGTGGTAAATGCTTGAACTAAACATTTGTTTGCAGCCTCTTAATTGATGTGCACCAGTTTACTATATTGATCCAGTACCCAGTGTTTATATGCTTGATGTTGTTTCCTGGAGATTTAGATGTTCGTTTTATATGAGACAGTCTTGTTTTCACATAAAAACCCTCATTCTTGTATCTCTTTATTCAGGCTATGTTTGGACTAGAAATATGTTTTTTTATCAAACTTGTCATAAAGGCTTGTTGCTCCACGTACCCACCGTAATGCGATTATTGCAGTGGATTCATTTACTATTTTAATGTGTTCCTTTTCTTTCCAGATGCTCCACCAAAATCCATTCATGGCATGACAGAACCTCCCAGAGAAATTCAGGGCAATCAAGCCACCAATAGTAAGGAAGCACAAACGCCATCCAAGGAGGTGAAACATCTTGCAAGCGTTCAGAAGATCCTCAGGTTCCGATCGATCAATGAGGATCATTAGGAGCACATAGCATATCAGCATTAGGGCAACGAATTTAGAAACAAAACTCTAGCTGCTTAACCTTTCTTTCATGCCAACAGTGTACATCAAGCAATTGGTAGACCCTTCAATCAGAATGTAAGGATGATACTCGATAATCTTAATTATCCACTAGCATTCTCTATTTTGAGTTAACTTGCAATACGACTATTCCGGTGATTCGTATCCTCTTTTTCCAAGTTTTCAATCTTCTGAAAATCTGCATAACAGAGGTCTATGCTGTCTGTAAACTCATGCAACACTAAAAATCTGATAAACAACTAGTTTTTTTTTCTGTGTGGAGCTGAACATCCAGTGCTTCTAGAGCCATTGGGTCCTTGTTTTTCTGACCCGAGGAGCCATCCGATACTTATAAGTAGAAAAGGTCGTTTCCCTCCGGTACCTTTGAACCACTAGACCATCCTTCCTCACGCGCAACCAGACGGATCTGAACTTGTAAAACCTTTTTGAAAACCGAGAATGGAATCTGATAGTGATTCCCAAGTACTACTCTGAAGCCACTTGGAACGTAGAAAAAAATAACCAAGCCCTGCCGTGAACGTGGAGGAGTCTAAAAACTAATCGCAAAGGTCGCCGTCGTCTATAACAAAATGTACACCCAACTCCCAAAGCCAAATCAAAAGCCAGGAGTTCATTCATTTGAGCTCCTGCGTTGGATCTGAAGACGAGTCAGCACTAGACTAGCAGTAGCAGCCTTTCTTAGGCGTAGCACCGTTGAGGACGACGATGATGGAGTCCGTGAAGACGAGGCCGGCGGCGGCGAAGAGCAGCGGCGAGTACCGGAGGGTGGTGGAGGAGGAGGAGGAGGAGCTTGACGAGGCGGAGTGGGGGCGCCGGACCGAGGGGCGGATCCGCGGGCGCAGGAGGGCCGAGAGATACGTCTTCACCTGCGCGATCTTCGCCTCGCTCAACGCCATTCTCCTCGGCTACGGTATGGTCAGCCTTCTCTTCTTGCAAGTTTCGTTTCTGCTCGGGGAATACGCGGACGACCGCACCATCACCGGACAAACAGACGCCGTTCTTGAGTTTCTGTCATTGCTGTAGCTAGCAAGAACTGGTCATGATCGATCGGGGTAGTGTCGAATAGTCAATGGTTGAACGCCGTGTCTGGCAGATTCAGTTTGGTGGAAGACTCTGACGATGCGAATGGTGGAGCCGTGGAGGTGACAGGCGGACAGTTACTGTTGTCATGTAGTAACGGGGCACTTTCTGAGATGGTACTCGAGGATCAATTAGTCCAAACCAACCATGGCTTTGCTTAGACTTGAAGAGAGGTGACATCTGCATGGAACTAGACTAGCAGAGCTGTATCTGACTTCGCAACTTGGCAAATTCAGAACGCTACCTGGCCAAACTACAAATCCCAAGTTAATTCTGCTGATAGCACCGGATTTTTCACCCGGCTATCAGCCCTTGCCGTTTGGCAAATTATGTCGATAAACCATTTAACTCTTTTCGACGATCAAACCAATCGCCCGCCTAAAATATTTCTACTCCGTGTAAATTACTCCACAATCAAATAACACGAGAAGACCAGTCGCGGTCCTCTTTGCCGGCAAGGCCGCGTCCAGGTCCACCTCACATAATTTTCCATGCCAAAACCGAGTACATGACCTGACCATGAGTCGAACAAAATCGCCAAAAACTGCCTAATCTAACCTAAACAATCCTCCAAATTAATTCTAGCCCTAGAGCAACACAGAGGAGAGGATCGTTTTGGAAATATTTCTGGGACCTTAGGAAAGAAACAGGTGAACGGCGAAGCGGAACACATCGACACGAGAGTGCACTTTCTGCACTCAGGGGCATCTGCCCCTGTTTTTTTAAAAATGCATTTTAAACACGTTTTAAAATGTGTAAAAATCCGAAATAAAATTTTATGTGTATATCTCACCTAAATATATGTGCGGCATAAAGTTTTGTGGAAAAAAGAACTTTTGTTTTGGCGGCGCAAAAAAGATATTTTTTTTTGCTGGAAAAAAAACTTGTTTGAGACATTCTTTTGTATTTTTCACATTAACCAAAATAATGATCATTTATTGACAAAACTTTTTGCGCCGCTATATTATGTGAATGTGTATGTCCGGAATTTTTTTCAAAATATTTTAGCATGTGGAAATATGTTTTTTCAAAACAGGGCATATGCCCCATGTTCAGATGTGTATTTCCCACATCGACACCCCCCACCTTGTTCAGATGTGTATTTCCCACATCGACACCCCCCACCTTCCCCGCGCCCCCATTCGCCGTTCATGACCTCCAAATCCGGCGCCATTCCGCGGCAAGAGCACCGTCACCGCGTCGCCGGCAGCGCTGAGCGAGGCGATGGCGGCCGCCATTGGCTGGGGGAACAAGTACGGGGTTCTCGATCCGACCGACGGGCCGGAGGTGGACACGGCGCCGGCGGGGCCGGGGGCGCGCCGGAGGAGGCCCCCGGCTTCCGAGAGGAGGATAAAGGAGAGGTTGCGGTTCGTGTACGCCTGCGCCATCTTCGCCTCGCTTAACGCCGTCCTCCTCGGCTACGGTGAGTTCTCGCGCTGCCGCGGCCGGCGACTCCCAGGGGATCTGTGTCTACGGGTGGTGATGGGTTGCTGTTTCTCACAAGTTCGTGCGCCCCTGTGAATGGAACTGTGACATCCTTTTGATAGCGATAGGAATTTGCAACTGCTAGTGTTGCGGTTAATACATGATCGAACACCATGACACAGGGAGGAGAGAATTTGGAACTCGCAAACCTGAAGTTAATACATGATCTTGATCGAACACCATAACACAGGGAGGAAGGAATTTGGAACTCGCAAACCTGAAGTTAATACATGATCTTATCTTGACGCAACCTACATTTATGTACTTATGTAGACAATTTACAAGTGAGATATAGATCCCTGCTTGGTTGGGCGTGGAAATCAGCATCTGGAACATGACTAATTTAATAATTTTGTTGCTTGTTTGTGGCTGCCGTGCTATTGAACTTCGAAGAGATTCACATTCCATTGTTGTCTAACACATTTCGTAACACAAGACTCATGCTGCTATCTGCAGATGTTGGTGTCATGAGTGGCGCAATCATCTACATCCAGAAAGATCTCCACATTACTGAGTTTCAGGAAGAAATTCTAGTAGGTTGTCTAAGTGTGATTTCACTCTTGGGAAGTCTGTCAGGAGGAAGAACATCTGATGCGATTGGCAGGAAATGGACAATGGGCCTTGGTGCAATTATATTCCAGACCGGTGCAGTCATCATGACATTTGCTCCTTCGTTCACTGTGCTCATGATAGGAAGGCTTCTCGCCGGGGTGGGTATCGGCTTTGGTGCCATGATATCTGCTGTCTACATTGCTGAGATCTCCCCGGCGTCTGCCCGTGGGACTCTCACATCCCTCCCTGAGATCTGCATAAACTTAGGGATCCTCCTGGGCTACGTTTCCAATTATGCCTTTTCAGGCCTTTCCGAGCACATCAGTTGGAGGGTCATGCTTGGTGTCGGTATCCTCCCATCTGTCTTCATTGGTGTCGCGCTTTTTGTGATCCCGGAGTCCCCTAGGTGGCTGATGATGGAGAAGAGAGTTCCGGAAGCGAGGGCAGTGTTGCTGCTGATAAGTGAGTCAGAAGCTGAGGTTGAAGAAAGGATGGCTGAAATCGAGGAAGCTGCAAATATTATGAAGTCGGTGAAATCTGAGGACAAGGCGGTGTGGAGGGAGCTATTGAACCCGTCTCCCGCTGTTCGTCGGATGCTATATGCTGGCTGTGGTATTCAGTTGTTCCAACAGATCACTGGAATTGATGCTACTGTCTATTACAGCCCAACAATTTTCAGGGATGCTGGAATCAAGTCTGACCAGGAGCTTCTTGCAGCGACAGTTGCTGTTGGGTTTACTAAGACGATTTTCATATTGGTTGCAATTTTCCTCATTGATAAAGTTGGGCGCAAGCCGCTTCTTTATGTCAGCACCATTGGCATGACGGTCTGCTTATTTGTCTTGGGGGTTGCACTTACATTACGGAAGCATGCTGTGGGGCTTATTTCTCCCAGTGTTGGGATTGATCTGGCAATCTTTGCAGTTTGTGGGAATGTGGCATTCTTTTCAATCGGCATGGGACCGATTTGTTGGGTCTTGTCTTCAGAGATATTTCCTATAAGATTACGAGCTCAGGCATCAGCACTTGGTCAAGTAGGTGGTAGAGTGGGCAGTGGTTTGGTTTCCATGTCATTCCTCTCCATGGCCCGTGCTATATCTGTGGCGGGAATGTTCTTCGTGTTTGCAGCAATCTCAACTGTCTCCGTGGGGTTTGTGTACTTCTGTGTGCCAGAAACTAAAGGGAAAACACTGGAGCAGATTGAAATCATGTTTGAAGGTGGGAAAGGATGGAAAGGAGGTGAGGTTGAGCTTGAAGATACACAACATTTAATACACGGTGACAAGAAGTCTGCCTCTCTAGGTTGATATAAGCAGTAACAGGAAACTTCATGCTATTCCATGTTGAAAGAGCGACATCAGATTGAAAAATGACCAAGCTGCATCTTTAACTACTGCCGATTTTGAGAGCTGAACTGAACTTCACCGCGCATAGGTTGTAAAATAGATGATTGTTGTATCTTTTTGTTTGTAGTGTAAAGTTCTTCATTATACAACCATATCCCATATATTATCCGGGAGAAGGACACACATGATGTTGTATCTGGTGGTTTCTTCCACCTACAAAATGATACAATGGAAAAATTCACTTCTAGAATTTCATTTCACACAAGAAACAAGTGTTCATCTCTGCATTAAAAGTTCTCCATCATAAAGAATAGATAATCAATGTCTGCAATTTCAGTATAAGTTTCAATATGAGCTGTCAGAAAAGCATTTTGTAGAACTGTTCTTTAGTGACCTGAATCTCTGGGCCTTAAAGCAGATAATTGAGCAAACAACATGGTATGGTGTTACTATTATGAGCAAATCCACATTACACCACCTTTGTTGCATATATGCAAAAAAATGAAGTCGGAAGCAATCTTTTCAAATAACACCATTTCGTATAAAAAAGTTAGAATGTAGTTCCACTTTGCACCAGCGTGACTTCCTTATCTAATCAGACCCGCTTGAAAAAAATGCACCATCTAGTCCACTTTGGTTCCACAATTTTACTTGATCCAGTGACAAAAATAACCACCTCATAATTCGTGTCTGCACTAACTTTAAATATCTCTTTAGAAGTAAGTGTTTCAGCAAGAATAAAGTTTTCATTAATTGTACTAGTGTTAGGAATATTTGATGAATATTTGGAAATTTCTTCTAGAAGAATCATTACTTCTCACCAATGCATTGGAGTAATCAATTTCTCATGAGAATTAAAAAGCGTCTAGAATTACTCGAACTTACAAGAGAATAGATAGCACCATGAGGCCTATGCCAATGCAAGTCTCTTAGCACGGTTTCATATGTGTTTTGCTTATGTGGTATAGTAGTTAATGAAAAGAGATAGTGTGGTTGTAGCTTAGCTAACATACAACACTTACACGTAGTCATATGCAAAAAATGTTGCATGCCCAATCATATGCATGCATTAGCCCCAAATCATTAAATTTAGATACAACCTAATAAAAAACAATGCATTGACATAGTTGTCTCTAAAGTTTTTATTACTTCTATGATTACGTGTTAAGAGACGATGCATTGGCACAGGCCTGAAGACTCTAGAGCAAATAGTTACCATAGCAGATACTCCGTACTAGATATAGAAATTTCCATGGGTGAACTTTCTGTATGTTGAAGTTCTTGGCTTGAACCTGTGAAGCCTGTTGTATTATTTGAACTAGGATGCAGGTGCTCTGCTTACAAGCGAGAGGTTTACAACTCCAAAAACCTGAATGCTCTGCTATGGCTCAAACCCCAAGAAAGATTCACGATAACTACAACCATTTGCCGGAGGAACAACTGGATGTATGCCATTTGGCATTTGCGACCGCTAGATCTTTTCTTTCGTCCGAAAAGTGACATCCATTGGAAACAATGCATGCACCCGAGATGATGATCAGTTGGAGTCATCGTGTGTGGGCATCGTGTATCTGTTGGTGAGCCAGAATGAGTCGGCGACGGCCTTGGCGCCATCATGGTTACGGTGCCACTCGTAGTAGGCGTGCGTCCGGTTCTTGATCTCCAGTGTCGCGTGCCCAAAGCTGGCCTCTCTGAATGCCGAGTACTCTGGCTGCGGTTTGGTGAAGCTACATTCATTCATTTACATTCGTCAGTAATTGGAAAGCAGATTTCAGCTACATTTCTCAATGAATTCAGTCACTATTGCATTGTGAATTATAGCCATATCAGAGTACATTGGAGTAGGAGTAGGTTGTATCTAAAAAGTTGTATCTGAAAAAGCTAGTATCATATAATATGTTGCGTGACTATAGAAATCATAGCATGCACTGGATCGACGCTAAGAGACCTATCTAGCTAACTTGCTCTGAGCCCTAACATTTTTAGATATTAATGTTGTATATATCTGTTCTCATTAGTCACCATTTTGCCTAGTTGACATGTTTTAGATACAACTAATATCATTGCATTGGGATTGCCTGAATATAACTTGTAAGTAAATTAGATACAACTTACTTGTCAGCGATGCCTTCGATATTGCCTCCATCTCCGATGTTCACATAGACCGGCGCGTCGAGGTTGTGCATGGGCGTGGCCTTGTTGTTGATGATGTTGTACTCAACGTTGGAGAAGCGTCGGCTGCGCTCGTAGGAGTGGACGTGTCCGGCGAGCACGAGGTCGACCTTGGCGTCGACGAGCCACCGCTCAAACTGCACTCGCATCGTCTCCCCCTCCATGTAGTGGTAGTTGTTGCTGTTGTACCATGGCGAGTGCACGAGCACGATGAGCCACGGGGTCGTCTTCCGGTCGACGCGGCCCAGCTCATCGGAGAGCCACGTCCACTGCGGCGTGTACTGGCCGTAGGCGGAGTAGGAGGCGAGCACGATGACGTGCGCCGAGGCGATCTTGACGGAGTACCAGTAGGGCTCCGTGCTGCCGGCGGCCAGGAACGGCGTCGGGTAGCGGTGGGTGAAGGGCTTGTAGGGGGTCGTCTCGCCGATCTCCGGCGCGTAGTCCAGCTCGTGGTTGCCCGTCGTCCAGAGCCATGGCTGGTAGGCGACGCTGCGCTCGACGAAGCGGGCCCAGGAGTCCCAACGGTTGTTGTCGTGGAGCGGGTAGCTGTCGGCGTAGGAGAGGTCGCCGACGAAGAGCACGGCGTCGCCGCCGTTGGCCTCGTAGTGCGACAGCGTGCTGTTCGAGTCGAACGTCTGACCCAGGTCACCTGTTGATTTGTCACATGCAACACAACAGAAATCAGAGTTTTTGATTAATTTCCAGCATAAGAGATCTGGGCGATAACCCGTCAGGCGTCAGTAGGGTTGCAGTGGGCATCCTTGCCGACCACTGACCAGGGTCCGGCCGGCTCCTCTCACATGGGTGGGTTCTACATTAATTGTGTTCTACAGTATCAGATTATTCCCATCATTAATTTTCCGCATAATCTCTCAGATTGTACTTGCAACTTCCCTTTTTATTCCAGACAGTGTTAACGCTGGTCGATCACTGGAGTGTGCACATTGTTTCCTACTCCTGTAGTGTTCTCTAGTCTAGTTAAACATGGCAATCTTGTCTTGACAGTACTTGCCAAGAAATTCAGACCCCAACGAAGTTGACGTGTGAGCGACTCGTGGGACGCCGGCTGAACTCGGCAGCTAAACTTGTCACGACACATAATTGACGGAAATGCTAGCTTTCTCATCTTGTCCCCAGATCCTACCGAGACGTTTGTCTCTACCGTGTATATATGAAAAAAAGAAAAGAAAAAAAAACTAGTCTACTTGCTGAAAATAAAAGATGTCGTGGGAAAATAAGGAACGCACCGATGAGTCCGAACTTGAACGGCACATCAGGGCCTGGCTTGGGAGGGGTGGTGAACCAGAAGGTCCTCACCGTGTGCCCGAACCCCATCGCGTAGTAGTACTTGACGCCATGCTGCAGAATCAGAAGCAATTCAATGGCGGAGGTGCCCTCGATCTAAACTTGTCCTGAATTAATACCAGAATTTACTGCTCGTTAATAATTACTACCTTGAGGTTCCTGAGGACGCAGTGGTGGATGAACCCGGAGGTGTAGTTGAAGTAGTCGTAGCGCGTGTGCGTGCCGCGCGCCGACATGTCCATCTTCTCCGGCGAGCGGCCGTACGTGACGGTGCCGTTGCCCAGCTCGCTCGCCGTCACCCACGACACCGTCATCGCGCTGCCCGTCTGGTCGCCCAGCGTGATGTGCACCTGGGTTTTATCAAATCAAAGAAGAAGAGAAAGAGATGAGTACTACTGAAGATGGTACTGTAACTGAGGCCGGTGACCCACGCACCTGCTGTGGAGCATTGTAGCCGGGCGGCACGCGGAAGACGTCGGCGTCGAACGGCATGTCGGCGGTGGCCTCCAGCTTCCGCCGGTACCTGCTCGTCACCCCGGCCTCGGCTCCCGCCGCCGTGGCGAGCAGCACGGCGAGCGCGAGCAGGACCAGTGAACCCATACTGCGCTGTCACTCTCTTCACAGAGAAGCAGAGAGAGAGAGAGACGAACGAAACAAGAGTCTGCAATGGAGGCGCCTCGTTTAGTGCGAGGAAGAAACAAACAAACTGGGATGGGGTTATATAACGAGAGAGTCGGAATCTTTTTTCCCCCAATCATACTGTTATCTACTCCGAAATTTTCCAGATTTCTAAGGCTGCCGTTGCATTATTTGTGGGGGAATATCCACGGATTGTGCTCTGCTTTGACTAGAGAAATCCGGCGAAACAAAAACTAATTTACAGTTTGGAGATGCGGAT
>QRDG01002531.1:77196-118262 GCA_012064385.1 Puccinellia tenuiflora
AGTCCGGGGTCCCCACACGTTCTCAAGTCAACTCTAGGAACCAAGAGAAGTTTGCTATATTGGCTTGCTGGAGCTGAAGCATCTACTGCTAGTGTAGCTGAAACGTCTACTGCTAGGGTGTAGCTGAAATGTCTACTGCTGATGTTGTTCTCAAGCCAACTCAAGGATGAGCTGTATTTGCTTGTAATCTGAACCCTTTTATGGTGTGTGTGTATTGCTCAACCTGGAGCTGAACTTGTGTTTGTGTAATGCTCAACCTGGAGCTAAAACTTCTGTGTGTGTGTGTCAAATGCTCAACATGGAGCTGAACCTTGCGTGTGTTGCAAAACTATTTGCTTAAGTAATCTGAAGTTTGAAGACTATTTTGGTTCATATATTTATGCAGAATATTATCAACATTTGCATTTGTTTGTGTGTTGGATAAATTAGCTGTATTTTAGCTAAGGTCATGTTGATTTTTTCCGACAAATTTTCGATCATTTGCATCTACAAAAACTGAAAATGAATGCATCTGTACAAGCTTAAATCCACCATTTGCATCTACAATATTTGTACCAGAAAATGTAACTTTATTGGCACAGGAATTCACTGATACAGCCAAACAAATTGTTCATCTTTTCCGCCATTTGCATCTACAATATTTGCATCTGTACAAGCTTAAATCCACCATTTGCATCTACAATATTTGTACCAGAAAATACAAGCGTTCTATTGGCACAGGAGTTCACTGATACAACCAAGCAAGTTTACATTACTTTCATCACAACCACTAGCAGCAGTAGGCACACCTACAGCTACAATGTTTCCAATATGCCTACTATTCATGTTTACAACACACGATGGGGAGCTGCTTTCCGCCGGCGCCTTTGTCGCCGCTGCCTCCACCGTCGACGACCTTGCTGTTGCTTGAAGAAGCAAACGAGGAGCTCCATCCAGCACCACATCTCCGAGCCATCTCGCCAGTCTAGCTTTTACAAGGAGGACAGGGGAGGGAGGGCAGCGGCGGCGCCCTGCCTGCTACCTGGGTGATAGGAGCAGCGGGGGAGAGGAGGGGTGGTGGCTCTGCACGGGAGCGGGCGAGAGCTGCAGGGCGGCGGCAACGCTTGGGAGCGGGGGAGGGCAGCGGCGGCGGCGCGCCTGCCTGCTAGCTAGGGTTCATGGCGGCAGGGGAGAAGCACGGGATTGAGCTGGCCTTTTTCTTCTTTTTAGTTAGGGGTAAAATCGTCCGAGACAGAATACGTATTCACGTTTCCTACCAAAATGGAGTACAAACGAGTAGAGTGGCATTTGTAGACGTATGCGAGAATTGGAGTGGCATTTTTCGAAAGTTGCAAATTGGAGTGGCATTTTTGGATTTCGCATGAATTGGAGTGGCATATATCTAATTAACCCTTCTTTCTTTCCTTACAAGAGATAGGGTAGATAGATAGATTCTGCTATGTGTTTGTGTTTCTGTCACCTTTATTCAGTGTCGGCGTTAAGAGCATCTCCACCGGATCCTAAATAAGCACTTAAGACCCTTTGGGGTGGCTACACTGGTAGCCACTAAAGCTCTCTTCCGGTTCAAATTCTGTCTGGTACCGCTAACTGGGCCTCTAACTTTATGGGTGTCTCGCCGGTGCCAGACACCGTCCGTGCAGTGCCTCCGACGGGTATGGCTCGCCTGTCATCGACACACAAAGACGTAAACCAATAGTCATTTGCGCTCCCACCCCGCGACCTGATGGTTGTCGATGAAGAAGAGGGGATGCCCAAGGCATCCCAAAGCTTAGTCGTTTGAGTCTTCTTGAATGTCCAGGGGGATGCCATGGGGGCATCCCCAAGCTTGTGCTTTTGTCCATCCTTCAATTTATTTCATCATCCTCTCTCGTGTAACTTAAAAACTCCTTCACACAAAACTTTTCATAAACTGATTACAAGGTTAGTACTCATAAAATAGAATCCACTTGGATTCAACCAAAACAAATTGCACAAACTTGATTTAGCATTAGCTACTGTTTACTAAGCCTCAAAGTGGCACTCCTTCCAAGAAGTACCGCAAATAACGCTCATAAAAGAGGCGAATACAAATAAAGGCAGTATCTGTTAAAACAGAACAGTCTGTAAAGATTGAATTTTAAGAGGCACTTCCGTAGCTCAAATCAGAAAACTTAAAACAAATGAAAGATAGATAAAAGTATCAGACTAGCTGTCAAAAATTTCCAGAAAAATATCGCGTTCTATGATTTTTCAAGATTTTATGTAACAGGCGCACATAATTTGTTTCTGGATAGCAAATCAACAACTCGCACTTTCAATGCATTAGAGGCTAATTCTTGACACAAAAAACCAAAAGAAAAAGATATAATGAAGTTGCTACAGAGGCAACAACTTTATGACTCAAGAAAGCAAAATTAAAAATTGGGTTGCCTCCCAATAAGCGCTTTTCTTTAATGCCTTTTAGCTAGGTGCAATGCCAAATATCAAGTGTTTTCAAAATCAAGATCATCGTCATCCTCCAAACCAAGGCTAGCAAATTTTATCATAAATGCATTGTGTACTACCAATGCAAGTCTGAGAATCACCCTTTTTCTTTCTCTTTTGGTTGGCTACTTTCGTCAAAAAGGTTTTGAGGAGCAATCCAACCAAAATTATCTTCCAAAGCATCAATCATACCAAGCAATTTAAATGGAATAGGGATTTTTACCTCTTTCTCACCTTCAGTTTTACTAACATAATAATTAGTCTTGATGTTTAAAGTCTTCAAAGTGTGCACGATATCAAGACCATACCCAAGCATCTTATAGTGAGCAAATATCTTCCTAGCTTCTTTAGCCACATCATTAAACTCCATAAGTAGAGTCTTTAACACAAAATCTTTATACTCACCATCCTTCATATCTTCAAGTTTGAAAAACATTTTCTGCAAAATAAGTTTGAGGTTAATGAATCTCGCTTCCATAATTCCAACCAAAGAAGCTATATCAGTTTCATAGGAATCGGAAAGTTCAACCAAAGACTTTTCATCAAAATTACTTAAACCATTACCATGATTAAGAAATTCTTCAATATTAGTCCTACCAATGATTAAACCGCATCCCGCACTAATATCTTTCATACCAAACTTAGGAGGAAACATAGCTACTAAGCAGAAGATAAAACTAAGCAAAACAAAAATGAAGACTACACCAATTTTTTTGGGTTTTGAAAATTTTAAGCAAGCAACCAAGCAAAAAGAAATAAACTAAGCAAGACAACATCAAAGTAAAATGACTGAGAGTATGAGACTCCCCTTACTGTGGCTCCAAAGTCCCCGGCCATGGCGCCAGAAAACTTGATGGCATAGTTGACGGGACTGAATGTTTCTTCGATCCCCGACATCGGCGTCAGAAAAATGTTTAATGATTGGTGATAGTAGCGTTGGGTGGTGCCCCAAGCGAAGGTGTGGATGTTGCAAGTAGCAGTTTTCCCTCAGTGAAGAACCAAGGTATAATCGAACCAGTATGATTTAGAAATCAACAACGAGGTGCACGTCAACGATCTCTAGTGCTTAACCGTCGACAAATGTTGACCTGCACACACTCAAACAAATACTTTGCCCCCAACGGTATGAAGGTTGTCAATCTTCCCGTTCTGCTGAAAACAAAGCGGTTAAAACGTATGGTGAAGTGAATAAAATATGGAAACATACCGGCGAGCAAGTGATGGTGGAAAGCAAGTAAATGGTGTTGTAATCAATGGAAAACTATGGACCGGGGGCCATGGGTTCACTAGTGGTGTGTCTCTAATAATAAAATACTCATATGACGGGTAAACAAATTACAGCTGGGCAATTGACAAGATTATGACACAAACTTAATCTAGCTAAATCAAAGTGTTCATGGTAATATTCATGTAGGCATCACAACAAGGAACAAAGACCGCCATCCAACTGCATCTTTTTCTAAAAAGTCCACCTAGGGATCGCTATCCAACCTGTCACCCAACGGTATTAAGTTGTAAGCAACAGACAATTGCATTGAGTAAAGCGCATGATGTAAGCAATATTTATAATCACGTAGCCGTAAGCACCGATGTTTTATCCTTAGTCGCAACAGCACACCCTCATCATTACACTTTTGTCACTCGTGCCCAGGCATAAGAGGGGGCATGAACCAACTATCTAGCATAAATACTCTCTCTTGGAGATACAAACAATCACTTGGCCAAAGTAACTACGCACATCGGAGAGAATGCAAGAACATAAAGCAACATATAAGAACCATGCACAATCTGATCATAACTTCATAATCCATTGGATCCCAATAAACACATCATATAGCACTACAATAGTCGATCTTGATCATGTTAGGCAGCTCACGAGATCATAAACATGAAGCACAAGGGAGAGAGACAACCATCTAGCTACTGCCATGGACCCGTAGTCCAAGGTGGAACTACTCACACATCATCCCGTGCGGAAGGCATGGCGATGTAGATCCCTCCGGGATCAATCTCCCCTCCGGTAGGGTGTCGGGAATACCATGAGAATCTCCCCGAATTAGGTTTTGAGCTGGCGGCAGCTTCGGGTGGAGTTCGTGGAAAATAATCACCGCCCTTGACATTTTTAGGTCAAATATAATTTAATAGGCGTCGGAGGGGGCCGAGGGGGGTGCCCCGGGAGCAGGGCGGGTCCCACCAACGGGTCAAGGTGGACCCGCCGCCAGGGGTCGCCCCTGCCCTGTGGGTGGCCCCTCAGGCTGCCCTCTGGACTCCGTCTTCATCTTGGCGTAAAAATAATTCCCGTAAATTTTCGTCCAATTCCGAGAATATTTCCATAAGTAGATTTTCTGAAATAGAAAACATCAAAAACAGGGAACTTGCACTGGGCATCTTGTCAATAGGTTAGTCCAATAAAAATTCCTAAAAATGATATAATAAGATAGTAAAAACATGTGACAATGACACAAAACAAGCATGGATCAATCAAAAAGTATAGATACGTTTGACACGTATCATGGATTTATTTTCATAAGTATTGACCCCTCTCGTAATGTTCTACAAAGTTTTTGTGTGGGTGAAGTTTCTGAGATTCACGTGAGACATTGATGTGAGATGACCAAGGAGATGCAAGAGGCCCTCCTTCTGAAACATCTGCATAAGTTTTATAATAACGAGAACACTCCATGGGTACAGCTGATCCAAGATGCATATTATCATGAATCTGTGCCCCATGTAGTTGTCATATCAGGATCCTTTTGGTGGAGAGGGGTTTCTGCATTATTTGAAAAGTATCAAGAGATATCTAGATGTGAAGTTGGCAGTGGAAATTCGGTGCTATTCTGGTCTGACAACTGGACACATGGAAAACTTGAGGATCACTATCTGAGGTTATTTTCTTTTGCCCTTGACAAATTGCAGTATGTTTCTCAATTTATGTCCAAACAGAATTGGTTGGAAAATTTCTATCTGCCTCTTGCTATAGAAGCACACCAAGAGTTTGAAGTTTTCTTGGGTAGCTTACAGCAGGTGGATTTAGATGGTGCCACGGATGATAGATGGATTTGTACGCTGGGACCTAGCACATTGAGGCCAAGCCTGGTCTATAAGCATCATTTCAATCACATAGTTACCCAAGCTTCTTCTTGTTGGATTTGGAAAAGCAAATGTCAATCCAAGCACAAGTTTTTTGCTTGGCTACTGCTGCATGATCGCCTCAATACTAAGGATATGTTGTTTAGAAGGAGATGGAATGTGACAAATCATTTTGATTGTGTCCTATGTCCTGCTCATCTCTATGAGGATTGGAGGCACCTGTTCTTTAATTGTTCTTTCAGCACAAGAGTTTGGAATTACTTGCAAATTCCTTGGCATCCAGGATCTACATCACAGATACTCCTGGCTGCTAAAAGAGGTTTTTCTGGTCCTTGTTTTACTGAAGTGGTCATCCTAGCATGCTGGGGTATATGGAAACAGAGAAATGGTTGGATCTTTAAGAATATTAGGCCAACCTTTAGAGGTTGGAAGGCAATGTTCTTTCAGGAGATCACCCTGCTTAAATACAGTATGAAGGAGGCTGTTTTTACTCAGTTGTCATCATGGCTTGACACTCTTCATTGATCTTTGTTTTGTACATATGATGTAAATTTGTAAATATTTAGTTTTTCAATAAAGTGGGCTGTGGGGGTCTCCCCTGCAGTGGAAAAGGTTTCAAAAAAAGGAGACGCAAGAAATCAAGCTAGGGTATTCCCAAGGCACCCCAAAGAAATAATTAAGAAGACTCAAGCATCTAAGATTAGAGATGCCCAAGTCGTTGCCTTTCTTTTTCAACAATCACCAGGTTGTCTCAGTTGAACCTATGCTTTTTTTCCATTCACATATTATGTGTTATTATTGAAGCGCCCTCTAGTTTTGTTTGTTTTTCTTTCTTGTCTTTATAATCGTCATATCGTGGCAAACATGTCATGGGAGAGACACATTAGTTATGAATTTATAGAATTGCTCTTTTGCTTCGCTTATATTTGTCATAGCATTGCAAGTGATTTTTTAGTAAGGATTAAGACTCTATTGTCTCACTTAGACTTTTCTACAGAGTTGAATAGTAATTGGTTGTTTGCTCGGTCTGTTATGTTGGTTATTAAATTATAGGTATGCACTAATGGTATAAATAATCTTGCATGAACCCGTAGATCATTGAAAATGTAACTTGATTCTTGGCAATTGTTTTGAGACATTGAGTATCTAATAGTTGAGCATGTTGATAGATTGGTTTCTGTTGATTAGTGGAGATATGTTATTAAAGTGTGTGATTGTACCATTCTGCAGTAAACAACTTAAGTTAAGAATGTTTCCGGTATTATGATAATTTCTTGATAGAGAGCGGTTGTAAGTGACCAGTCACGCGAGTTGGGTCGAGGGCATGCAACGGACTTGTTCCACCAACTTTCCTCCTAGGGGTGTGATAGTTGTATGTGCAACTAAACTGCTAGATGTTCGCAATAAATACTTGAGTTGTTTTGACTAATGTTGAGCTTTGGACTTTTGCACTTCCACCATCCAAATTTGCTAACATCTTCAGTATTGTGCTTTCCCTGCTATCACCTTGATATTTGGTGCATACTTCGCTTGTACATCCAAACCCCGTGGTAGAACTTCCTCTTATTCTTTTACACATAACCCAAATATCTTCCTTACACATAATCCAACTATCTTCCTCAAAACACCCACCATACCTACCTATCATGGCATTCCATAGTCATTCTAAGATATATTGCCATGCTTCCATCTTTATAATACATGAATAAATAAGTCATTTAAATTTATTTATTGCTTTGCGTGATCATATACAACTCACATGTTACGCAAGATCATCGCACATCTTGTTACCTTGCCAGAGACATTATTTTGTATTTATCATGCCGATCATTTCAGTTGAATTGTGAGTAATAAAAGTGTGATCTTTTTTATAGTGTTGCCCCTGCTAGTGAGGGATTAAAAAACATAGAGGCCACAAAAAAGAAAAGAGAGATCAAATAAAATATCCATGGAGGCTACCAAAATAAAAATGTAAAAAAGAGAGGGGGGGACACTACTCTATTTTATACACACTTGCACTTCAGATTAGTACATTGTATATAGATTTTTTTTAGTTCCACATTTGGACTACTAGAGATTTTACATTATAGAACTTGGCTTATATATATTATAATAATGATGAGTTTCTCAAATGCTCTAGGTCACCGTGAGCATGCAAGTTGGATGCACACCCCACTAGTTTTATTGGAGAGCTTTCGTACATTCATAGCTCTATATAAGACTTTTTTCTTGTCTAATGATCACTTTTTTTCTAGTATGAGCCTTTCTTCCATTGTCCTTCCGAACCTCCATTATTATTATTATTATTTCCAAAACATCCTTGTTCTAAGACGAGGCTCACGTTCAATTGTTGAGTGAATGTCGAAACAGTTGATGCGGGTAGGGTACAACTAGATCACCTAGTTTTCTCCTGATTTTGTCATGATAAATTTACTTGGTACCAGGTAGGAGGATTATTATTATTGCATTATTTGTAGACTTTGACAATTTTCTTCTAAACCTTTTATACGGAAAGACATCTCCAATGCATTTTATTCATGAAAGACAATGACTTGTTTATTCATTATTGTTTTATGGGTATATTCATTAATTTTTCACTTATTTGTTTGATGTCAACTATAGACAATAAAGTCTTGAATCTCTTATATCTTCAGTTCATATGCTTTACATTACTTGATCAAGATCATGTTGGGTAGTATCTACAATAAAAAATTACTTTGTTATGATCTACCTACTCGAGGTCGAGTATTGATTAAGTTTGGAAACGCAGATACATCCCAAGTGTATCTATTTTTTTACTAATATATGCTATTATTATATCATTTCACATGCTTTTGCTATGATTCATATCATTTTACACCATTTTTTGGGACTACACTATAAGCGAGCATCAAGTGTGAGTTGTTGTTTTCTACATGCTTTTGCATCGTGGAAAATACCAATTTACATAGGCCAATAAAAACGGGAAAATATAGAAATTTTAAATCTTCAGGGACGATGGTAAAGAGCATCGGAGGGAGGTCAGTCGAACCACGAGGTCGAGGCACGGGCCCACCTTGAGGGTGGAGCCTTGGCCGTGAGCCCTAGGGCGCGCTGCCCCTCATGGCTCTGCCAAACCCCTCTCGACGTATATATATATATCCATTATATACCCTAAAACTATTCGAGGCAGGGTTATTTTCCGGAGAGTGGACAAGAAGTCACGGTTCCACGACAATCCAATCTGGAGGTCTGTTTCGTTACTCCGCCGGAAGGGGAACCTATTCTTGGGGGCTTCTTCATCAACCTTGCTGCCTCCATGACGATGTGTGAGTAGTTCCACTTAGATTAAGGGTGTATAGCAGTAGTTTGATGGCATCCTCTCTCCCTTGATCTTCAGTACAATGATCTCATGAGCTAGCCTACATGATTGAGATTCATTTGATTTAATCGGTGTTGTGTTTGTTGGGATATGATAAATTATCACTCTATGATCAGATTTATTCAGCGTTATATTGAGATCCCTTATGTTTCTTTGCTGCATGATTTGTAGTCTTACTAGCTCTTCGATTTATTTGTCAATGGATCACATCATAGGGTTGGTATTATGTTGATAGAACTATATAGTTGGAAGTGGGAGTGACAGAATATCTTTCTTGATTATAGTGATTGATGCATATGGAATGAAAGGGGACCAATTATCATAATGCTATGGTTGGATTTTATCTTAATTAATATTTGGTATTTGCGAATAGCTTTCTAGAGGTTTCAATCATAAGTACAATTAATCAAGAGTATTTGAACGCATGTAAGTTGTGGTCCCTCCCACATATAAAACTAATGTGAGATGTATGCTGTTATGTTATTGATGTAGGGGGTTGGCCTGATCTTCACGGATTTGAGGGGAAAAGGGGGATGAACGCGAAGAACACGATGAACACGAGGTGGGAATCGGGGGAAAACGTGGGCAAACAAAGGGGATAACTAGCAAAACCTGCAGAGATCTCCACCCAACAACAACCCTCACAAGAGAAGCCTTTGGATCGAAGAATCAAAGCCAATCTTACTCTTAATGAAACCGATTTCTCTTACCGGCCGGTCCACCGATCCAATAGAATCACCACAGTGAAAGATTGGTTTGCACTACTAGAGACACCTAAGCGAAAAAGAGTAGCTACAACAAGAGATTCATCATCCTCCTCGGAGGAACCCATCACGGGAAGGAGCAACGCTCAACTCTAGTTCATTCTTCTCTAGTCTAAAATGGAAAAGGGGAAGTGCTATTTATAGTCTGGGTACAACAAGGGGGGGTCCGGCCTGGGGGCCGGCCTAGGCCGGCTGGTAGGCCGGCCGTGTCTGGTGGGAGTCCGGCCTAGGGGCCGGCCTAGGCCGGCTGGTAGGCCGGCTGCGTCTGGTGGGGGTCCGGCCTGGGGCCGGCCTAGGCCGGCTAGCTCTGGTGGGGGTCCGGCCTGGGGGCCGTCCTAGGCCGGCCTGGAGGCCGGCTAGCTCTGGTGGGGGTCCGGCCTGGGGCCGGCCTAGGCCGGCCTGGAGGCCGGCTGGCTCCGCAGCAAGCTTTTGCCTTGACGCTTCCTCCTCCTCATCCACGCGTACGCCTTCGATGAAACCAACTCTTGGGCTTCCTCGGTACCTCCCATCGGATTCGTATCCATCGTGTCAAACCTAGAAATGCAAAGGGGTGGATGCTCAAGTTGCATACCATTCCAAAGGGTAGGAAATGAGATCTCGAAGAGGAAGGAGTTCACCTTTAAAGTCCATGTTGATGTGGCATTTGTTGGGATGCTTGACATGGTGATGTTATTGGGTTGGGCTACATCATCTCCCCCTCCTTCGAAAAGCGTCGTCCTCGACGCTAGCACGTCCTCATCATGGGAAGGAGATAGATTGCTTGTCGTTGAAGTAGATGGCACCATGACGGCGTTGTTACCTATACGCAACAAAGACCAAGCAGACAATGGGTGTGCATGATAGTGAAGCACATCATCCGTGACATGTCCAATCTTGATCATTGCACCATTAGCACAACACAAATATATGGGATGAAATACAAAAGCAAGGTCAATGTGCAAGCAACTCGTCCGAACATCCTCAACATGTGGGAACACAAAATCTCCATGAAAAGTAGAGAAGGCTAAGATACCCATCTCATTGTGAACCATATGATGTTCATTGCATTGAAAGCATCGGAAAGAGAAATTTGTAAACCACAGAATATGAGAGAGGCTCTTATCATGGCCATCATGGGTGCAAACAAAGCAAAGAGAAGAGCAAGTTGTCATCGATTTTGTTGCAACACCCATAAGACAACATCCAAAGGCCTCGTGACAAGACATGCTCAAAATACCATTATGGTTGCAAATAAGCCAACGGAAAGAACAATTGTTCATCATACTTTTTGCAACACATAAATCATCGACAAGGAAGATCAAGGGAGCATGAAAGTCACAAAGGAAAACCAAAGTACTCACATGTTTGCACGCGAACCAAAGGAAAGAGCAATTGTTCAATTTGTTCGATGCAAAACATGGAAAAGGACATAGAGGTGGATTGGATCCACAACTCTCATGGAAAATGCTCTCAAGAGCTCTTTTTGTCAACTCATGTTCAATTGAAGTTGACATTATGAAGCGTGAGCCATTACACACAAAATTACATAAAAAGAAATTGTGTGCATGGTACATGAATGCATCATCCATTATGACGCATCTCTTCATTTGCACATCACCAAACGCACTACAATCAATTTGAATATATGAAGTATGCGGATGGGAAACATACAAAGCGAAGAAAGAAGCAAACTCAACACTCAAACAAGGCAAATCTTCAAAATGTGAGAATGCTATGGGGGCAAACTCATTGTCAAGAATTTCATCGTCATTGCAAGCAACACATAGGAAAGAGAAATTGTTCGACATATTGCATGCAACAATGGGAGAAAAGAGAAAATATTCATAGCAAGGCATGTATGTGGCAAGATCATCACACATATGAAATTCCACATGATCAACATTGGTTTGGAACAAGGTATCCCATCGGAATATGAAAGAATCATAGGTGACATCAAAAGAGAAATCTATAGCATGCAAGCAATCACAAGTCATCATGTCCACTAGTGGAATCATGGCATCATCAACACCCATATGCGTACCTGTGTAGTCCCGCTCATGTGAAGTAGGTGTTGTGGTAGAGGTAGCGGCATCCATGTGGCCGACTTGTACATCTTCATGGAAGCATGGGGTAGCATCGTCTTCATCCTCCATGTACATCTTCTCCATAATAGGCACCATCATGTCGTGGCTTGGCGTCTCATCATCCATGGAACCTAGTACAACATGAGAGAACACACTAGAGGTAGAGGGTAAGTTGTTAGAAATCGAAATGGCCTCACTTGACCTATCAACTACCTCTCCCAACTCAAGTCGTGTATCACTCATTCCCTCAAAGTGGAAGCACTTAATCTCGCATATGGTGGAGGCACTCAACTCACTTGCACTCTCACTCAAGTGGGCTAGGTGGCTCTCATGATCACATGGGATTGGTACCATCTCATCATTCAAGCACATAGGGATAGGCTCGGTAGTCTCAACTCCATTCGCCGCCTTGGTTGAAGGGACACTCCCATGCTCAACCTCTTCACTTGGCTCGCCGTCACAAGTGGTAACCTCTTCAATGCTCGCCTCCTTGGTCGAAGGGAAAATCCCATGCTCGACCGTCTTCTCGCCATCTTCATGGTCACCATCTTGTAGTGGAGTGGACAATGTGCTTGGTGAAGTCTCATGTGAGGGCTTGAAGAACTTGGATAAGCCGGCGATGAAGTCCTCGCGGATGGTCTTGAGCTCGGCTTGCTCGATCTCTAAGTTGGCATTGTCGGTGTCGAGCTTGGTCTTCAACTTGTCTAGGTCGGCCTTGAGTTTGAGAAGGTCCTTCTTGGAGTGTGATCTACTCTTGGACGCCCTTTTGGTTGTGGCACGCGGAGGAGACTCCATATGATGTGTACTTGCCGCCAACTTGTGTGTGGAAGTAGTTTCTTGATGGCGTGGCCTTGAGTAGCTTGAGTCCTCATAGTGACGTCGATGATGATCATGAGTAGACGTACGCCGATGAAGATCCTTGGTGTTCCTTGACGAAAACTCGTGTGCATAGGAACTTTGCGTTGGCCGCTGTCTCGAGGGTGAGGTAGCTTGACGTCGAGGAGAAGGGCGCGTCTCCTTGTCCTCTAGGCAAAGATGCCTTGAGCTCCGTCTTCTTGAGCTTGTAGGTGCTTGATGGCGGTGGCGCTCTTGAGTTCGTGGCCTTGAGGATCGCCGAGGTGGGTACTCATCGTCGGAGACGTCATCAACAAGGTGTGTAGAGCCTCGTGGAAGATCCTTGACGTGCCTTGATGAGCCGTAGTCGATGTAGGGTTCCACCACCTCATTGGAGTTGTAGTCGAAGTAGTGGTCCGCCATGGTGTTGATGCTCTTGGACTCGAACTCGGTGTAGCTCTCCATGTCGTGGACGGTTGCGGCATCGTAGTCGTAGTAGTGGTGGTTCTCCGCCATGTAGTCCATGCTCGTGGAGGTGTCGTCGATGTCGTGGTCCACCATGTCATCCATGCTTGGGGCGCCGTAGTTATTGTCGCTCATGATGTCATCCATGCTTGGTGCACCATAGTCGTTGTCGCTCATCATGTTCTCATCATCATGGCCTCCATAGGATGCTCCGCTCTCACTAGACATGGTCAATCACAAGACAAGTGTATATATATGTGGAGGTGAAAGGAACTAAGAAACCAACCTCACCTAGTAGATAGTATTGGAACTAGTGGACCATGCCAAGAGAAACCGATACACAAGAATGCAGGTGACTTGAATTTCAAAGATCCAAACGCAACTCCAAAACACACACGGCTTATGAGTGGGATAGGTATGAATTGTGGAAAGCAAATGGAACAACCGGAAACCAAGATATTGTAAAGGCAAGTAGAGAACCACGATGACCACAAAGCAAATACAAGTCGATCTCAAAGGATATGAGTGAAGCTCATAGAAACACACGCTTTGAAGAGTGGGACTCATGCAACCAAAAATGAGCTAGTGATGGATCTAGCGAAGACTAAAGCTCAAGTCGCACGGGTACAAGAGAAACCAACTCGATTGCAAATTATTGGTGGGCTACAAGATTTGCACAAAGATGCCACCTAAAAAAATTTCATCGAGCTTGCGCGTCTACTATAAGAGATATGGCATTGAGGCTCTTTCTTTTCTTCTTGCTTGTTTTTTATTCTTTTCTATTTCTCTTTTGGCCTCTTATTCTCTTTTCTATTTTGCCTCTCACTTTGCTTGCCAACAACAACTATATCAACTAGCGCATACAAGGTTTGCTCGGAACACTACGAGGTATCAAGTGTGCAAAGCCCAAGCCATCATAGATGAGCTAGTCTCAATAGGTAAGATAGGCACAAAAGGCTTGGCTAACAAGTGATGCAAGATGGGAGAAGATTTGGGAATGTTATACCTTTTGCCGACGATCTTCAACCTTGGAGTGGAATGTACCTTCCTTGATCACGAAATGTGGTGGCACTAGATGATGGATCAACTGCTGTGGTGATGTAGAGCTTGTCGGTAGCTTCGATTAGAGACGAAAATCACCAAAAACGGAGTCCGAAGTGAAAAGTTATGGCCAAAACAAAAAAATTCGGAATTTTCGGAGAGGTCGGCCCGGGGGCCGGCCTAGGCCGGCTGGGAGGCCGGTTGCCTCAGCTAGGGGGCCGGCCTGGGAGCCGGCCTGGGAGCCGGCCTAGGCCGGCCGGGAGGCCGGCTGGCACTACCTTCCCGTGACGCGAAAATGGGCGATTTGGGCGGAAAAAACGGCCCGAAAAACACCAAATCGAAGGGGAAATCACAGGAATTTGGCCATGAGAACGCAAAGGAAGATAGATCAACAAGTATAGCAATGGATCCACGGATCAAAACCTACCAAAACTCACAAGAATCTCAGATCGATCCAAAAGCAATTTGGGGCTATTTTTTGTGGAACTTTTCGAAATTGCAAAATCAAAGAAATTTTTTGTGGATTTGGGGGTGGAAACAAAGGCAAATCCATGGCAACCCTTGCTCTGATACCATATGATGTAGGGTGTTGGCCCGATCTTCACGGATTTGAGGGGAAAAGGGGGATGAACGCGAAGAACACGATAAACACGAGGTGGGAATCGGGGGAAAACGTGGGCACAGAAAGGGGATAACTAGCCAAACCTGCAGAGATCTCCACCCAACAACAACCCTCACAAGAGAAGCCTTTGGATCGAAGAATCAAAGCCAATCTTACTCTTAATGAAACCGATTTCTCTTATCGGCCGGTCCACCGATCCAATAGAATCACCGCAGTGAAAGATTGGTTTGCACTACTAGAGACACCTAAGTGAAAGAGCAGCTACAACAAGAGATTCATCATCCTCCTCGGAGGAACCCATCACGGGAAGGAGCAATGCTCAACTCTAGTTCAATCTTATCTAGTCTAAAATGGAAAAGGGGAAGTGCTATTTATAGTCTGGGTACAACAAGGGGGGGTCCGGCCTGGGGGCCGGCCTAGGCCGGCTGGTAGGCCGGCTGCGGCTGGTGGGGGTCCGGCCTGGGGGCTGGCCTAGGCCGGCTGGTAGGCCGACCGTGTCTGGTGGGAGTCCGGCCTAGGCCGGCTGGTAGGCCGGCTACGTCTGGTGGGGGTCCGGCCTAGGGCCGGCCTGGAGGCCCGGCTAGCTCTGGTGGGGGTCCGGCCTAGGCCGGCCTGGAGGCCGGCTGGCTCCGCCTCTAGCTTTTGCCTTGACGCTTCCTCCTCCTCATCCACGCGTACGCCTTGGATGAAATCAAGTCTTGGGCTTCCTCGGCACCTCCCATCGGCTTCGTATCCATCGTGTCAAACCTAGCAATGCAAATGGGCGGATGCTCAAGTAGCATACCATTCCAAAGGGTAAGAAATGAGATCTCGAAGAGGAAGGAGTTCACCTTTGAAGTCCATGTTGATGTGGCATTTGTTGGGATGCTTGACATGGTGATGTCGTTGGGTTGGTTTACATCAGTTATTGTCCTTTGCTGCCATTTGATGGATAGATCTTCAGAGGGAGTTTGTGTATAATAGTGGGTTAAACCTTGCAGTGTTCTATATCCTGATGACAGTAAGGAACAATATATGTAATGCGTTGTTGCCACTAAGGATAAAATAATGGTTTCTATGTCATATTTGGATGATTTTTTATTGTTTATATTATGTCATTATGTTTACTTTGTTTGGTTAAACTTAATACCTAGAGATGCAAGCATATAAGCGGTCTCGAAGTGGAGTATTAGTTATAGATTTGGTACAATAATTTCTATATAAAATCATGACATGAATAATCATAATCGTAAAAGTAAATATAAGTACTCCCTCCGATCCAAAATAAGTGTCTGTGATTTAGGATAAACTTTGTATTAGGCTAGTACTAAATCTCCGACACTTATTATGGATCGGAGGGAGTACAATTTAATCGTTGTCCAACTGTAATTTGTTCAGCCAAATTGCTATTGTTTGAAGATATGCCTCAAGTGAACCTATGGACCCTAGTCCGTATTTTACTATTATTGATAATGTTTTCATTACCTTTATTCATTTACATTTTTTATCACTTTCTATCACACCATATATTTAATCCTTATAACTAGCATGACTTCTTTAAGCAGAGAGCACATTCATGTTTCATGGACAAAAGTGTCTTTCTATGAGCATAGTATTTTTAATATGGTTGCATACCTAGGATAATTCCATAAATATCCATCGACTCATCTCAAATTTGTGGCAAAGTTGGTCAAATTTACCTCATTAGTTATTTGTTTGCATAGGATTTTTAACTTCCGCCTATAGTGAGAATGTTGCGGACAATAGGTTTATAATTATCAGTTTAGTTTCTATTGGGTTGTCATTCATTGCAATTACAGAACACATAAAGGAGTGAAATAGAGGACGTGTATCTGTGTGTGTATGGGGGTAGAGGGTTGTTGGGTGTTTATTAGGTTAGGGTGTGTAATGTTTGTTAGTCTCCCATTAGAACACACGAGCATGTTTGCTATTAACACGCACAAAACATCGACCGATCCGACTGATACCATGCTATCCTAGCCGCGGCCGTGGATGATGTCGCGTTGTAGCCGCCGGGATGGCGACAGGGCAGCTCCTCGGTAAGGAGACGACTGGTCCGGTTCTTCCTTGTGGTCGCAGCCATTGGCTGGATCCTTTGCATCCTTTTAGCTGTGCTTGATGGCGGCGCCCATGGCAGGACAGACGCTGCCCTCCCATGCCTGGCCGGTGACCGCAACCATCTCGTGCAGGGACGTTGCTTCCTTGTGGTATTAGGTGAGGGGAACATGAATGGCGCCGCGGGCATGCTAGATGACGTGTCCAATGAGACGAGTAACCACATGACGCTGTAGATGGTCGAGGCTGGACGGGTCATACGTGGAGAACGCACTGTGACTGCGAGTACAGGTTTTTCGTTTGCCAAACGGACGACACCGGTAGGGGCGGCACCGGCCGGAAAACCATGCATATGATGCGGTCTACGTCTGCTGGTATGTGGATTGAATCAAGCAGAATTAATAAAGGTGTGTAATACAATGATCGGTTAAAAGAGCATCTGGGATGGTTTGATTGATGAGCATGAAACTGTTCCTTTCCAAAGTGATAGCATGCCGCAGCTGCCTCTGGTTGCTGCATGGAAATGACGAGACATGGAGAAAGGAAAGAAGTGCGGTGAAGAGAAGAGACGTGAGGCAAGAGGAAGACCAGGAATAAAACACAAATCACTCTTCAGTACATGCTTCAGCTATACCAGGGGTTATGAGAGTACAAAGGGAAGAATATAATATGTTCATGCGGCAAAGGGAAGAATAGAAATCAGCTTCATGATGGTACTATAATGCAGGATTGCTAATGGTCATTCAGTTTGTTTTTTGCAAACGAGGACTGCTAACCTTTTGCAAATGAGATTAGAATCTTCATATTTGCATCTATTTCCAATCGATTGGATATATTAGCTTTCAGGGAGAGCGGGATGAAGCCATAAAAAAACAAATACTAGACATGTTCATGAGATATAATAATCTTTTAATTAAGTTATCTTTTGTAAGATCCAACTATTACGCTGGCTTTCATGGATCAACGGGGAACGATGTACAGAGAGAAAAGTATGTACAGAGAAAAACGTATATAGGTTGTCGAAAGGTCAGAAGAAAAAAGAGCGAAAACGAGGGCGTTCCAAGTGGTTAGAACACGAGTTCAAAGGCACAACCCGAAATAGGCCGATCGCAAGAGTGAAGAGGAGGGGTGGTATGGAGAAGCCATATGCTGGATGAGCTCAAGCAAGTATTCCCATGAGACGGCGTCGAAGGCCATGGCGAAGTCTAGCTTAAAATGGAGGGTTGGTTTCTTCTTGCGGTGTAGAAAGAGCTAGGTTTATCAATAAAATATTTAAATCTCAATAATCTAAAAGATATGTACAATAAAAAAACCCGTTGCAACGCACGGACATATGTGCTAGTTAACACTAATATCTAACAAATAGCTTATTAAAAGCATCATTTCAGTCAGCGATACATGCGGAATATTCTCAGTATGAGAATCGATCCATAGACAATTTGGTTTTTTCATGCGGCCCTAAAAGACTCTCATCTTGAATAATTTTGCTGTCCTCTTGTTCAACTCGGTTCTTCGGCCCAAGCCCATAATAAATAATTTCCCGGCCCAACTCATCAATAAGAAAACACCTCATTCGAGACCCAAAGGAGTATCCGAGTATGAATGATAACTTGATAAGGACACACCGACACACACAGATACACTTTTGGCCAACTGGCAAAATTTTCAAGTGCAAAATCACTGCTATATATTATTTGTTAGTAAGATGTACAATTTGTCATCCCACAACACACACACACACCAGTCTCTGCGCTCATGCAGCAGAAAACTCTCCTGCAGGCTGCAACTATACTGTTTGCTTTACAAACGAACCTACGGAAGAATTGCAGAATAAGCAGCCGTCTGAAATTAACCTTCCGATCACGCTTCCCTCCTCCATTTCGAGCCTCCTGCTCTCCCTGTTCCATAGATGGATACCGAAGCTCTCGCCTCTGATGTTATCCATCTTGGCCCTCACCCACCTCTCGCCCTTCCCGTCCTTGGGCGCGACGAACAGCCCGCCGATCTTGTTCCAGTCCACGGGGTAGAACGCCCGCGGCGGCAGCACCGTCACGCCGAGCTCCGGCATCCGGTCCCGGACCCTCGCCGCCACCCTCGACACTAGGTACGGCCCATTGTGCCCCCACTTGCTACCGTCGAACGTGGCGGCGAACTCGGCTATGAAATCCCGCAGCATCGGGTGGCCCGCGTCGAACACCATCACGGCGTTGTTCAGTCGAATCCAGTCCCCCGTGACCGCGTCCACGGCCTGCGCTCCGATGGCGTTGCGGAGGCCCGCGAGGGGCCGGAGGAGGACGACGTCGGCGTCCATGTAGACGCCGCCGTACTTGTAGAGCAGCGCGAGGCGGAGGAGGTTGGAGAGGTTTTGCCCGAGCGGCACGCTGCCTGGACCGACCTCCCCGCGGCGCACCGCAGCGAGCCAGCCCTCCGCGGGCGTGCCGTCCAGCAGGTACGCCATGTCCGGCGACGCGGCGGCAACACGGAAACCGCGCTCGAGGAACGGCCGGAGCCTGTCGGTGCCTCCTGCTGAATCCATGCTGTCCGAGGCGATGAGGAGGCAGGCGTCGGGGTGCCACCGGAAGAGGGTCTCGATGACGAGGGGCTCGCGACGGCCGAATTGCTCGAGCGGGGATAACCACGTCATGAAGAAGCGGTGCGCGCACGGTCGCTGCGGGGGCGACGGCGCGAAGAGCTCGGCCGCGCGCGCCGCGAACTGCCGCGTCCGGGCTGTCTGCTTCACCAGGAGCTTGATGAGGCTCTTGTTTCTCTTCTTTGACGCCTTCTTGTCTTTGGTCTTGTCTTTGACCGGAGGAGGAGGAGAAGGGGACACGGGCAGCGTTGGCGGCGGTGGCGACGAGACATGGAACGCTCGCATGGTCATGTCCATGGAGACGTCGAGGTTAGTGGCAGCGGCGGGAGCGACAGTACCGTTCGTGGTGGCATTCTCCGATCTCGAAGGTGATCGCGGGAGGATCGGGCAGACGAGGATGGTGAACGTGGTTTGCGAGAGGAGGAATACGAGGAAGAGGATCAGGAGGAGGAAGGGGAGGGAGAGGGAGAAGAGGAGCAACGGCAATGGCTTCCGAGGGGGCGGCGCCATCGCCATCGCCAGAGGGAAGAAGAGCGATGAGGAGTGGGTCGAAGCTGCAGGAGGAGTAGTTGCCATGCCGTTCGTGGCCATCAGCTAGCTGACTGCATGTACGTGCTGCAGTAGCTGCTTCCACGAAGAGCCAATTAGTTAGTAATTTACTAGGTGGTCTTCCTATCATGGGAAGGGAGGGGGCGCCATCGGCATGATCTGAGCAACTTTTGATAGGTTACAATTAAGTACACTTGCGTGTTTCAGGATTTGTTTTCTGATCCGGGCCTACCTGTCTAAAGTCTAATTAAGCCAGTGCGTTATCATTAGGCTATGGTACTACGTGCTTGCCTGTATACTACAGGAGAAGTGGTGGCTCCAGTTGTGCACTAATCGGATATATGGAACTACTAACTTTCTTTCTCTTGGCTAGCTCGTTGAGGACGTGCGTGCATGACGCTCCTAACGTAATGGCAAGTGCGCCATGGTTCACTCAAGCCACCAATCTAGGTTCAAGTCTCCCCACCAAGTCACCAACCTAACAATACAAAACTGACGGAGGAATCTTCCCCCGCCGATCTGGTCAGCTGTTACATCGTGAGAATGATTACAATCTTGCCTTTAGGGCATGTACAATGATTATATCATAGTGTTGCCACGTAGGATAATTGCTGAGGTGGAGGAGAGAGAAATGAAAAAAAAGCTTATGTCTTCTCTTACTCAAGAGATGATCTCTTAGCACAATTTGTCTCACCACAAATTTAGAGATATCTGGTTATTAGAGATAAGATAAAAAAATCACCATTGTATATCATGTTTTATTGACATATCTAGATTACGTGACGGATCTAAGATAAGACCGTCTTATCAACCATTGTACATGCCCTTACACGTTCGACGGATGAGCAATAGTTAATTACGGTGACTTCTTAATTACTCAGGCAAGCCATGTCATCCGAGAAACAATATCCGCTCGACTTCCACGTTCTCTTGGGTTGTGTGTATTAACGGATGATCGTCATGTTTATTTGTAGAATTAAGCAAGTCAAAGATCGGAACTATTTATCAAATAGACAGAGTACACAATCCAGCTAAAAGAAGAAAGAGTACACAACCCCAGTGTATACATTGACTCTGTTCTCGTGTTTATGTTCGTGGTGTCGGCCGAGCAGGCAGTTCTTGTGCTCTCTATATTTCTGCTTCTGCGCACGGTAGAGAAGCTTTTATTGATTGAGTCTTGACCGGGGCCAGCTGTTCTAGTGCTCTCGATATTTTTGCTTCTCGCACGGTAGGGAAGCTTTATTGATGGAGTCCTGCAAATGTTTGGCATGGTTAATCAAAGAGATGATACGCGCATCAACTTTCACCAGGCGCAAGGTGAGTGCAGCAGCGAACTGTAACCAAGAGAGGAACATGGCTCGAGTATCAGTGGTAGGTAGCTCAAAGAAATTGCGTGACGTGATCATGTGACAAGAGAAAAATAAACAAACCCAATATCCTCCGTGGTTGTTCAGCATTCGCACTCCATGCGTAGGATAAAAAAAAGGACAATGGCAAGCTACATCAGGTCGTGCAAATATTAAGCTCTCACTACGCCGTTTCGGTCACAAGAGCCTGAAATACAGAGGCCAGCGGTAGAAGCGGATTTCAGAAGTTACAAAGCAAGTCGACCAATTAACACTGCAATGCAAAATGGAGGAGAAAAAAAATCTAATCATGAAGTCTAAGCTATGGTCCCTCTAAACTATATTGAAAACAATGAAGAATAGCGCTAGCCGGCCCAACAAAACCAGCGACCAAGTGGTGCTCAGCTAGCGAGCACACATTCAATCGGAACATGTGGTGCTAACCTGATGTATAATTAAAAAAAATCTCTAAACCAGCTGCCATCCTGCTCTAAGACCCAGTCAGCTGGGGCATGACATGTAACAGATCCGAGGCGAATCATATTTACAGCATCGCGGGCTCACTCGGGAGGCAGATTGCGACAGATCCGTGCAAGCCACACCTGTTGGATTTAGCTTGGAAATGACAGTGAGACAAGCTGAACACGAAGTCGAGAACATGACAGTACAGGCGTGTACAATTGTTTCTTGCCTTCACAACCATCTCACCCAAACTTGCAATTGTGGAAGTTCTTCGGGGGGCACAGATTTGCGTTGAGTTGATGATGAATCGTCCATGGAATTCAGACAACAATCAAGGAACATAACTGTCATTCCTAGAATATCTGCCAGGAGGAATCCTTTGTACCATCGGCTGGAAATCTGGCTTGAAGCGCTTACTAAAATTTGATGCAAATGACCTGTGAAAAGAGCAAAAAAACTATTGTGATCATTGCTGAGCTAAACTCACCTAACTTCATCATCTGTTGCCTAAACTGAACACCAACAACATAACCATAGAACTGACTACAATGCTACAACCATACAGCAAGTGATGCATATCTCAGTAGAGGGGATACGTTGAATTTTTTTCATCTTCCTTAGGCTAAATTAATCAAACAAGTATCATTTCTGCTAAGTCTGGAAAACTTCTTCCCGACATTTATATCAAGGGTTTACGGCATTACGCTATTGATAATGTGTATCTAACTATGTAAGCATCCAATTCCAAACTCATCAGGGTGGGTACTTCTATTTCGTTGATTGCCTAACTTAAAACAGGAAACAAGTGAGCCTCGTTCTGTAAGCTACTTCCATCTTATAAGCAACGGACTCTCCTATATTGCGTGCCAGACTTGCTGTAACCTGGTATTGTGTTCTGCTTCTATGAAAATGGGGGAGTGTATCCCTTGTTCGGAGAAAACCCTAGAACTCCAGTAGAAAGCCCAAATACCATATTTGAAAAACCCTTTCTCCGATCTTCAGCAATACAAGAGTGCTAATAATCTAACAGATCTACAACAAGAGACTAGCCAACTCTCACCTTGGAGATCCAGAGCGTTTCTGTGCAAGTTGACCAAGCATGTATTTCAACGTTCTCAGAGCCCCATCAGCAGCCTACAATAGGGCATTATCAAAAGAAGACAACATTAGTACTCTTAAAAATAAAAATAATGATCTTAGACACCTTACAAAATCAATACAACATTGCATCTAGAAGGGATGGTAATGAAGGTTGTAAAAGAGAATGAGTCTTCCTTTTCTGTTCAATGTAACGTAAAAATAAATACCCACGACCACACCACTGAGTTTAAATGTTGATTTCAAAAAATCCAAGAAGAACTAAGTGAAGAAGTAAAACAAATAATTCTCTTCTATCAGCTTACAACCTGTAGCTTAGCATCCTCCCATGTTGCTCCAACTCCTTTACCCAGGATTTTCCCATCTATCTCAATCTGAAAAGCCGGTCGCAAGTATGTGGTAAGAAGAAAGTACACTGAAAGCCTGAGTCTATTAAAACCATCAGATCGAAATGTTCTTAAGGTAGAAAATCCACCAATGACAAGTTGACAACAACGTATAAAAAATGCTATACTACTACCATTACAGTGCTAGATAAAATCACATCAGAATATCAGATACAGGCGCACAGCTCGGACATCTTGTGCTAACTTTTAATGTTAATGGGAGTTTTCTTTTGCAAAGTACCCTTCAGTGCGTACATTGTTCCATGTATCAGACAAAATTTTAATGAGCATTCATAGAAATGAAGTACTAACCTGAGCATGAACTTCTTTCCCTGTCGAACTATCTGATGGAGATGGCTGAGCTTGGAAAACTAAGCTATACCCCTCAGCTGTACACTGCAACACACCAAAAGGTATATCTGGTTTAAAAGGGCACAATTAATTAAAAGCTGGCAATTAAAGAAGCTACTTACAAGCTCCTTGAGAGCTGCAACAGAACCAGCGGATTTGGTTGAGTTATAAACTCTCTCATGCATATATCTAGACTCGTCTGAAGTGCTTGCAACTGGTAACATGTCATCTCTACTACTTCCTGTATATTTGAATGCGGTTGGATTGCTACTAAAACCATTATCCTTCTGAACCATCAACTTATCTGGATCAAATGACAGGAATTTATCTGCAAGTAAACTTTATCTGTCAAAATCTAGCATTATATTAGGAGCAAAACAAAGCGACAACTATATAGTATATAGCTTATATGAGAAGATTGCATTTATTACAGTTTTTTATACATTTTACAAAATCTGGATAGAAAAAACTAAGCCATCGATAGATCAGACAATCAAACACAACGGACACTGCGAAATTATGGACATGCAAAAGATATGGAGAAACATTTCAGTGAATTCAGATGATTAATAACTAAAAATGCAACAAGTATGAGAAATCAGAATAACAAGCTGTTGCAAAATCATCCGGAGTAGACAAACTAGGGAATACAAAATAAACTCACCTGCTAAATTTCTTAAAGATATATTAGCAGCCTGCCGTTGCGCTTCTTTCCTAGTTCTTCCCATTCCTTCACCAACTTTTTCTCCGATAATCCAAATCTGAAAGATCCACGCAGAAAATAAGTAGAGAAACGTGACACAGCAGTGTGAAAACTGCAAGTGGATTGGAATAATTTGAAATGTTAACCTATGCTAAATAAGTAGAGAAAAATGATGCAGCAGCATACTCAAAGATTTGGTAAAATGTTAATATATGCTAAATAGAGGCTATCCTGTAACAAGTGTTATAAAGAGTATATCCTGACATCTACATCTGGTTTTCACAATTTCCAATAAAAGAGAAATAGTACCCGTTTCAAGAAATATAAGCATATAAATTTAGTCAAAAGTCAAAGCTTACTAGGTTTGCCAAATATATAGAAGAAAATATAACATGTATATATTTTACGGTGAATCTGTTGATATTGAGATTTGGTATTGTAAATGTTCAATATTTTTCTATATAGAATTGGTCAAATTTGGAAGACGTCGACTTTTCACTAAATTTATATGCCTTGTTTTTTGGAAAGGATGGAGTACCATAATCCTTTGAAAAGAAGTTTATTAACAAAATGACATTATTGACATTTTCAATCAGCAGAAGATGTAATCTACCTGAATGGAGAATCGCAACTCTGCTGTATCACATACAGTTGACTGGTACTCCACCTAGAAACAAGTGAAGAAATACACCAGATAGGCAGAAACGTTAAGCTAATACATAAAGAAGATAATGATATCTGATCAGTAGCATCAAAATTACCTTAAATCCACACTTTGCCGCAATCTCCTCCAACACACCACCAGATGTATCTGTATATTGTACAAATTGACGTCCTGACTCCATTTCGCTGCTTCTGTGACCTGAACGAAAATGCTGGGTTGCCATGTCCTCTCCTTCACATTGCAGATACAGTTTCAGATACTCTAGATAGGTACAAATCAAATAGTTTACGAGGGGCATTCATGAAATTGCAAGCCTGTCGTGATGACGGGAGCACCACTGAGCAAAGCAGCAAACAAGAATGAATTTTGGATCAAAGGTAAACCTGTCTGCAGAAAAGGGAGCAACCATTTCTATTTTTTTTAATCACCTCTATGATATGCCCCAGCCTTAGCATCCAACCGACCATGTATAAAGGCTCACTAGGCGGCAAAAGGCAATCATGTTATTTTCCATGTTAACTCGTAAGCCACACAGATGGGTTTACATTTACCGTACAAGACCATGAAAAGGTGCACACACATTTGATTACTTGGTACAAAATAACATCTTAAATCATCTAACCACAGGAGACTACAGCAAAATGAACAGTGGGAAATCAAGACATGAGAAACACGGTTAGAAATGTTATACTAGTTGACTCATGAGCTTGCTGTGAGCTTCGAAATGGAACACTGAACTTCAAGTGCTAGATATGCATGCAATTAATTACTTATGCAGCTAGAGTACAATTACGGAAATAATTCAATAGGCAAGATTCTCGATAAAGGGTGTTACATAATAACTTCAGCGATATTGACAAATCAGTATAGAGAAAATATTAATAACCAAGCAAAACTAAGTGAAAAGACGTAAATCAGAACTTGTGTGCGAGACATAATATAATGTCATCTCTACCAGCAATGCACCTAGAATTCTAATGACTAACTAACATACATAATAACAAAGTACAACTGATATCCAAGCCATAATGTCCTGTGAGTTTTCAAACTCAATCAAACTGTAATGCGTAATTAGCAAACGTACTAACATTGTACTTCTTACTGTAGTCTGTAGGCAGACAGTCCAAAATTTACCAGGACTTGAGTACACTAAACACAGCTGTGTAGGGATAGTACAAGATAGGTGATTATATTTTAACAGCATATCCTAAATAACTTAAGCTTCAATATTCAGTAGGCACAGAAGGAAAACATGGACCACGCATTATCCTAAGCAGCTGCTAACCTGAAATCCTGAATGAACATCAGAAACATGAAAGGTAAAACGTACCGGAAAAGGATCTGTAGGTTGTAGGTGCCTGGTTCTGAAGCATACGTTGATCCTCACTGTGAGGCGGCTGAGTAAATCAAGCATTTGTCACCAAATCGTCTAGAATCACCACATTAATGAACAAAGATTAACTAAAATTTGATCAAAATAAATGCTCACTAACCTGAGAAGGATATCTGTGGTTCTGGTAGTTAAGTCTATCAGAAGATATAGGATTATCCCCAGCAGGGAAGTACGATTGATGTGGTGGTTGATTTTCATCACTATGTACAGCACCAGATTTTAAATGAAACCCAGTTGAGGTCCTATCTAGGTTTCTTGGGTCCATCTCATCCTCTACCGGAAACCAGTTTCCCTGAGATTGCACTTGAGGAACTGAGACTTGTACAGAAGGTTCTGCAGGAACGGATGGTGTAGGATCTCTTGTGTCTTGGCCGTGCTGTAATATCAGAAGCCTTCTCCTCGTGTCAGGATCTAACTCAGACTCAGGAACCTCACCCTCTTCTCTAGCTGGAGAGCATTGCAAGGGATCCCCAAGACCAGATTGAGCAACTGGCCAGCTTATTGAAGGAGGCTGAGGACCTTGATCGTTATTCAGAGGCACCATCCCCAGAGGTGGTGCTAACGGAATAGATGAAGATGTAGAAAACTGCTGGTTAGCAGCAACTGAAATCGCATCAACGTTTGTTTTCATTGGATCCGCAGCTTGAACAGTACTAACTGCTTCCTGAAAGATAGTTTAGATACACATAACTAGGAGAAATGATAACTAAACCATTAAAAATAGTATCAATTGCTAAGAAATGTGAAGATATCCGGCTCCGTTTACATCAACATTTTTGTTACACGAACACAACCCATTGGAACAACACCATACGGCATAGGCATAGGTTTAACAGTGGCGATTAGTTGTTTCAGCAAAAAAAAAAGTATATATCAAAGGGCGAAGCTAATAAACAACTAATACCTTCTCACTCACTTTAAGTAAAAAGGAATTCTTGCATTTAGCTAATTTAGAGTTTACTAGAGCTGGAGCATAGAGATATGCTAAACATAAATCAGGCACCTAATGATCATACATACAGAAAATGGCATGCCAAACATTAAACTACTACCTCCATTTGTAGAAAAATGACTTCCAAGAAACCATGCACTCAAAATTCTCTAACTATGACTCGGAGTACGTGTAAAAAGCTGTTACATCAATGTAGTGAAAATTGCACTACTAGAGTTGCCATGAAAAATATTTTCACAACAAAGTTTTGTGAACTTTTTACTCGCATGTTCATACGAAAATAATGGTAAAAGTTGCATGGGTCCATGTCCAAATCGTTCATATATATTTACTTAGGGAGAGAGTATATTTTTAGTATTGGGTCAAATGTATATCGTCTACTACAACCACATTTACGGCAGTGTTGGTAATGAAACTCTTCTTGTGCTCAGCAAAAAATGAACCACCATGTTGAGTTTCAAGTTATGCACTCTACCCTAAGGTATAGAACTTTCGCTTATTAAACTTTTCAGGCATAACACAATGTAAACGAACAAAAACTACACATGAAATGATATGTGATGTCTTTGGAATTCTAAAATGTGTTGCTTGACCGTGATAACAACTGGCTGACACAGTTTTAAGCATCAATGAATTTAGGCAATTTTTTACCTCCCTCAATTTAGGTACACACAATACGACCCTAATTCTTGGATATCACTTATTTCAGTTTTAACACTTCATCATATTTTTATAACCAAGCATTAGAACAAGGAATAGAAGTGCAAACCTGCATTCTCCTCTTAACATCTTCATCTCCCATACCATCAAAAGCCAGTGAATCTTTGTTCACATTCGAAATTGCAGCATTATCATCCTATAACAAGAAAAAATCAATGTTACTTGGTAGTTACAGGGAGTCAATCTGAAGCATCAAACCGTCCACCTTCACAAAGTTTACCTCTGAAATCAAATAATTACCAACATCAGGAGCGGAAGCAACATGATTTAATTCATCATCGAAATGAACCTCACTAATCCATGGTAGGAGACCCTCATCAAATTCCCTGTCAATTGAAATCATAAATTTCTGTGTCGACAAATCATTCAGCATTCTATTCTGTGTATGTAACAGCATAACAAGTTTATGCGGTAGCATATAGCCAAGATAATGTTCTTACTTAAAGAAGCCACCCCTGACATTGCATGCAACATTTCTGGCAACACAGAGAACTGGAATAGGGAAGTTTGCCTGTTTAAGTCAAAGACAGGACAACCTCTGTAAACAATACAGTAAGATACTCTTATGCTAGAATAAAATACAAAATAGACATTACCTCTGCCTGTGGAGCGTAATATGGAGAGAAGGCAGGAACAACATGAACTCGACACTGATCCTTCTCATCCCAAACTTTCAAACGATCATCAATCACTAGGGCCATTCCAGGGTGGCAAGATCCATCATGGAATACATTTAGCAAAGACTTTCTACAGCCTAGATTAGTAAAGTTAGCATTAACCTCGCAAGAATGGAAAATCAAACGATATTATATGCATGTACATGGAAATTCACTGTAAGGAGGTAACATCATTGGCAGCAATTGATTAAAATATAGTACATAAAGAAACTATGCCCATTTGTGGTTGTGATTAGAAGCAAGATAAATACGTACCAGATTTGACACAGACAAGCCTGTGAGGAAGTTGAACAGAATTTATCAGTCTAGAATCAGGATCAAGCAACCTCCACATTTCCAAGGCATAGTCCCTTTCAGCCATTGTGCACACATACACCTCAAAACGTTTCCGACCTCTTGCAATCAAGTAGCTCCGAAGATCATCCCAAGCAGGCCTTAACCGCACAAGAACACTGGTGTCTCTTATCTAACAGAAAAAAGGAACAGAAAATAAACTGTGCAGTCTAGCAACAAACGAACATGGTTGAAAATCAGCAGGCACGAGAAAAAAGAATATTAGGTCATCCATAACATATAATGTGTGCAACTTGCCACGAATACTGCGGATAAGACGTTATTTAATTTGATTCAAGCTCTGCAAGCAACTGTGTGATGCATGAACAACTGACAGCACCATAACCAAACAAGTAGCCATATTCTTTTGTCGCAAAAAAGTAACATGTAATTTGGGAATACTACAAGAAAGATTGAATTGAATTGAATTATAGTGGCAAAACTTATTATGTCATACGAAATAATCCATATTATGGTGGTAGGTTTATAGCATGTGAAAATGACTGAATAAAAATACGGAGAGACAACAGGCTGTTTTGGCTATCACACATGCCAAGAAATGACTGAACAGTCGTGAACATACCGATGGGTTTATACGTGTCAATATAATACTTTTCTCTTGTAACCTTATGATAGGACGTATCATAGGTTGATGATTATCAGCTAAAGGTGGGACAACCTCAGATTGCACTTTATACACTTTCCCACCATCAGTAACTTGATCACTTTCTATATACTGCTTTAGCATAGACCTGTCATCTTGGTACCTCTTGATCTCTGCCAACATACCACTAATACGCTGCGGATCAGACTCATTACTCAATTTTCTCTGGATTGCATTGATTCTGTCTTCAAAAGACCGCGTGGTATTGGCAACAATTAGCGTTTCATCAAGGTCAAACACAATAGCTAGGCATCGAAGATTCAACATACTCGAGCAAGAACTATACAAGCCTAGCGGTACTTTATAGCCCCAAAAGCATGCATGGTTTGGCAAGTTACTCTTGGGTTTCATTGCCACTAAATGGATCTCTTCTGCTCCAAGTGGAAAGACCGCTGTCTGCAAGCACAAAGAATTAATCGGAAGGAGATAAGCCAAACAAAACAAATGTTTAATAAGGAAATAAAGTGTTAAAAGGAGAAAAAAATGCAAAATGCACCCAAGGCAAAGAAATTCCGAAGGTAAAGTGCAACAAGATGTGCTACATTCCTTTGCCTTGGGAATTTCCTTTTCCTTAGCACACCTCTTTACAGAGGTCCCAAAAAAAAAGGAGAAAGAAATAAAAGGCAAAGGACAGGATACTTTGTTCCAACTTTTGTGGCATGTATGGCTAAAAACTATCTAAATATAAAAATACTTAAAATACGAATATTAACAGAAATGCCATGATCACAGTTGCTACTAATAATTTTGCAATATGCTTAACTACAAGGGCAAAACATGTAACTTAATATAGTTGTGCTCTTCACGAAAAGTACGTTCCAGCAGAATCAAGCAACACGTAACTAGCTAGCAGATGAATTCGATGCACATTAATGTGTTCAAACTCAAAAGTAGTCGAGCAACACTTCACTCGATCTTCAAATATTTGTCGGTACATAGAGTTCAGCGGTTCAGAGTTCAGATTCAATTGCAGTGACGAACAGCTGAGAAAAAGTATCGTGAAGTCCAAAGTCCATAACAGTTGAGGAAAGTAAAAGCCTTGATCATCTCTTCTATGCCTCAACGAGCAACATATGGTAGTCAAGACTCTGAAAATATGATTGCTCTGTTTGTGAAAGATGAAGCACTGCTCGTGAAACCTAAGTCATTTCCAGGCCAGGTTATATATTTCAATCGGTTCAATCAAGTAAAAGCCAAGTCCACAAAACATCAAAACTGAATTCTCATGGTTCGGGTGGGTATCATTAGTCAGCTACGCATCTTTAAAATTGTTCATGCTCAATTACAGTACTCATTAATGCAGTAAATGTTTCGGGGAAAGTTTTTCACTGGGAACTTCATGCACTAACTAATATTCCTTGCTCTGGTTTACTTGTATCATTTAATCAGATTGATCTGTGTTTTCCAACTGCTAGGAATGATTCATATATACCTTGTTGTCTCTGAGGCAAGCGGTGTGCATGGAGACAAGCGGCGAGGGAGGCTCGTCCGCAGTGGCCGTCGGCCTCGACTCCATGACGAGGCAGCGGCCACTCGCGGACACGGTTTGCAGGACGGCGAGCGGCGGGCACCGCTCGCTGGGCGGGGACAGGCGGTCCACTCGGATCTCCCGCACCCACGGCGCCCCCGCCAAGTCCGTCTCCCCCTTGGGCCACAGCTCCACCTCCCCGATGGAGATGTGCCCAAAATATACCACCGATTTGATCATGTCCTAGGCACGGCACGGATCACACAGATCGAATCCGAACCAATTCAATGATCCAAATCAATCCTTGCGACAGAGTGTGTTCCACAACAGTCACGCACGCACCGCACACTGGTCTGCTAGACCTGCGCACTGGTGGATCTGTTCTTATCGCGCCGGGGTCCAAAAATAGCAGGAATCGGCAGAGGACAGAGGAAGAATGGCAGTTGCGCGCGTGGTCCTATGGTGCTTGCTTCGAATCGCGTTCGAGTTCTTCGCCGATTTCGGACGGGTTTAGCGCCCCTGAGGAGGGTTATGGCCCGTGTTTGGGGATTTCGAGCCAAGCCGCGGCAATGGCGGTGGCGGGGCGAGTCCGGGACTTTGTCGGGGGGAGGAGGGAGGTAGGCAGTGATGAGTGGGCAGGCGGCTCGGGAAACCCTAGGCGTTTGATCGGGCTGGCTGATGGAGAAGAACACCAATCTATCTATATACCTAATACTCCTAAATAATAAATAATAATAAAAGTAGGACACTATGTAGAAACTGTTTAGGGCCCGTTTGGAACACGGGAACTTCGTAGGAATCACACAGGATAGGATTTTGGTAGGAAAAAAATTTCCTTTGTGCCGTTTGGATTGTAGGAATAGGAAAAGGAGTGGTGCAGGATTTGATTCCTATGCTTCACGTTTTACAGGAAACGAAACATCCAGTCCGACCTCTTGGAAAATTTCCTGCCGTGAAACGACGCTTCGAGCCGCTTCCACGACCCCTCTTTCACTCCTTGCACGCGCCAAGAAAAGCCCGCGTAAAGGCCCGCCCAAAACAAAATCACACTGCCTCTTCGTATCGTATATACCTAGGAGAGGCGGCGACCGAGCGACGAGCGGCGGCGATTTCGTACGGGAGAGCACGGGCGGCCGACCAGGGGAGGCAGAGCGGGGGCAAGAACGGGTGGACGGCGGGGGCGGCCGAGTGGGGGCAAGAAGGGCTGGACGGAGGACTGCCGGGACGCGGACTAGGGGCAGCCAGCACTACGCACGGCGGCCGGCGGCAAGCCAGGAGCACGGGTAAGCTACTTAATCTATTATGTCTAACAGTAAACAAGGCTGGATCGATTTTGTTTGTACTTGTCCCCACCCGATTGATTTTTTAGTTTCCTAGTGAGATTAGTACTTCCCTTTGCCCACCGATTGTTGTGGTTAGCACAATCTTGGTCCATAAATTAATATGATGATTCCTCAATATACTTCATCGATTTTGGACGATTTTCAGATGGCAAATCATCTTAGTAGTCTTGACTTCCCTGACCTGGAGATTGATGAGAGGACTACAAGGACTCATCAAGAAATTCGTATGCAGCATGGTGTTGTTCCAGATCTGGGTCGTAGGAGGTCAAAGAGTGAGTTCTATCAGCTAAACAATTTGGTTTTCAAATGTTCCCTTACAAAATCACTTAGATCTGTAATTTATGTACAAAACAAAATTTCAGGGGCCAACAAAAGTCTTCCTCGTGCTAGGTGGAATCATCAGATGAAGGCATACCTTATTGAGCTGCTGAAAGATTACAATGTTCCAGGCTATAGAACTCAAAATGCTTGGAGTAATGAGGCATGGAATAGTATTACAAATAGAATAAATCAGAAGTTTGGCTTATCGCTCGCCGTTGCACAAGTGAAACAGAAGGAACAGGACCTTAAAAAAGACTTTCGTAGTGTGAAGGATCTAGCCGGTGAAAGCGGTTTTGGTTGGGATCCTAATAGAATGATGGTCGTTGCACCGGATGAAGCATTGAGCTGTTGAATAGCTGAGTGGAGAGTTTGTGAGCTTCACTCCAGCTTCATAAAAGCATGTGTATATGTAGAAGTGACCAATACGTCACAACGGCTAGTTTGAAAAAAGACATCCAACGGCTAGTTCTCATTCTCATGTAAGAAGAAAGGCAACGGCTAGCTGTTTCAAATTTGAAATGTTTCCTATATTTTTCCTATCCTGCAATCCAAATGGCTACATTTTTCAATTCCTGTGTTTTGGCTTCCCATAGGATTGCTAGTGTATGACATCTCAATTCCTGTGTTTTTCCTATTCTTGCGTTTTTCCTTTCCTGCGTTCCAAACGGGGCCTTAGATTTGTCAAAACCATAACCACGTACGCGTTGAGCACAGGTCAGGTCCGTACAAAAAAAAATCAGTCTAAGTAAGCGGTCGGTGAGTAAATTAGCATGCATGCACTAAAACCAAAACTGCTGATGTTATCCTGCATTACATGCAAAATTCGAAAATTTAAAATATTTTGTAACTCAAACCGTTTATGCGATTTATGAGCTGTTTTCACCGTTGGACTACTCACGTCGAAATCTTCGAAACTAGATCTCATGTTAATATGTTTCGACGAAAAAAAATTCGGAACCAAAAGTTACCAACCACTAACACGTAAGTTAGCAGGTTGTAGTATGTAAGTTATCACCCCACACAATAATCCATTTTGGACGTAACTATACGACGGATGGTAACTCCATCGGTCTAGAAAGGGTAACTCCATCGGTCTAGGGTGGCAACTCTATCAGTTTAGGGTGGATAACTCCATCAATTATGGTGGTTAACTCCATTAGTTTAGTATAACTACATCACTATTGAGTGGGTGGGTAACTCCATCACTATTAGGTGGGTAACTCTATCGCTACTATGTGGTAACTCCATCGCTATTGTGTGGGTAACTCCATCACTACTGGGTGGGTAACTTCATCATTCTAGGGTGGGTAACTGACAACTCCATCACTACTGGGTGGGTAAGTTTATCGGTTGAGGGTGAGTAATTCCATCACTACTGGTTGATAATTCTATCAGTTTAGGGTGGGTAACTCCATCAATTTAGCGTGGATAACTCCATCAGTTTAGGGTGGTTAATTCTTTCCGTCCAGGGTGGTAACTCTATCAGTATAGGGTGTATAACGTCATCACTGTTGGGTGGTAACTCTATCAGTTTAGAGTTGGTAACTCCATCAATACTAGGTTGGTAACTTAATTAGTATAGGGTAGGTAACTCCATCAGTTTATGATGGATAACTCCATCACTACGGGGTGGTAACTCTCTCAGACTAGGGTGGGTAACTCCATCAGCTTAGGTTGAGTAACTCTATAACTACTGGGTGGGTAACTTTCATCAATTTAGGGTGGTAACTCAATCACTACGGGGTGGTAATTCTATCAAGTTAGGATGGGTAACTCTATCACTGTTGCGTGGGTGACTTCATAAGTTTTGGATGGGTAACTCTATCAGTTTAGGTGAGTAACTCTATCAGTTTATGCTGGGTAACTCAATCAGTTCATGATGGGTAACTATATCACTACGAGGTGGTAACTCTACCAGTCTAGGATGGGTAACTCGACCACTGCTGGGTGGGTAACTTCACCAGTTTAAAGTGGGTAACTCCATAATTACGGGGTAGTAACTCTCTAAGTTTAGGGTGGGTAACTCCATCATTGTGGGTGGGTAACTTCATAAGTTTAGGTTGGGTAACTTTATTACTACAGTGTGGTAACTCTATCAGTCTAGGATGGGTAACTCCATCAGTTTAAGGTGGGTAACTCTATCACTACGGGGTGATAACTACATCATTCTATGATGGGTAACTCGATCACTGTCGGGTGTGTAACTTTTTCAGTTTAGAGTGGGTAACTCCATCAATATGGGGTGGTAACTCTATAAGTTCAAGGTGGGTAATTTCATCAGTTTCGGGTGGATAACACTATCAGTATTGGGTCGGTAAACTTCATCAATTTAGGATGGTAAGTCCATCAATACAGATCGTAACTCTATCAATGTAGGATGGCTAACTCTACCATTGTTGTGTTAGTAACTCCTTGTGTCTTGGGTGGGTAAGTCCACCACTACTTGATGGTTAACTCTATCAGTCTAGGGTGGACAACTCATATTTATACTGGGAAATAATTGAAATACCGGAAAAAAAGAAGTAACAACATTCAAATGACATAATGCAATATGCACAAATGTATGAATGGCAAGATGATATTGGAATTGCGTGATGCGATCATAGCATCGGAGTGCGCCGACGAGCAATGGGGTGTTGCGAGCCGGCGACCATTGGGCCAGTGGTGCGCACTGCTCAACAACCTCGCCCCTCGCGCTGGCTGCAAGCCCGCGCGAGCGCGTGTCACTACCGTCGGCGCATGTCTGGACACCATGATAAATAACTTCATGGTGCGATAATAATAAAATTTGACAATGATCTAATGATAATTATTGCCATATTCTAAAGCTTGTCATACCAGGTACCAACTAACCGAAGTCATAAAGTGATACAAATATTGTAGGAAATAAATATCTTGTACAAAATCAACAAAAAGAACATATTATAATCACAACAACTATCCGTACCAAATATTGTAGGGAATAAATATCACTCGAAAAAACATATAAAGTGATGCGATACTCACAATTTAGAACTTTCCTTCCCGATTTTTAATCTTCTTAAAGTCATCAACCACGTTATTATTCTTGATGGTAGAAAAAAGATCTTTCTCTACATAGCAAATCAGACAATCACTGATGTACTTCTCACCCATTTAATTCTAGTCTGTAACTCTGTATGCATGTCCTGCACATTTATGACTTATTTTTCTTGACCCTTTTTTGTTGCAATTAGCATTTGAAAGGAGAATCGCGGGAGGCGACATGGGCTGTGAGTAGGAGGCCATGGAGGAGGAGCTGCGCGTGCGCCACGAGGGAGGGTCGGCCCTCAGCGAGGCGAGGAGGGAGAGGTGGAAGAAGCCTCCCGCTGCGGCGGCGGGACGACGCCTCCGGTGCAACGGAGCTTCGACATGCGGCATGGCGGGAGGCCTCATCCGCGCCGGACGGCCGGAGAGGCGGAGGGAGATGTCGGCGCCGCACGCAACTGCTCGTTCCGCGTCTCGTCCGTTCGCTATCGATCAAACGGTCCACGTCGGTGCGTGGAGTTAGGCTAGTTTTCCCTAAAAGTAATAGGGCTTCCGCGGTTTGGTTTAGTACGTCATTAGACTTACCCCTAAAATTAGACACCACCCGTAAGTCAGAAAAAACGATTCGATCCAAACGTTTTTTCCTTTCTCGCCCGTCTGTCCGGTGTCACATTGGTTTCGTACGTCAGTGTCAACGGCGTTGTGCCATAGTTGGGAGCAGCAGGGGTGGACCATCTTCAGGAGGAGCAATGTGTGGCAGAGAGCCCCTAAAGATGGAATGATCGATTCCGCCAGCACCAAGCGTTGATGCCCCGCCTCCCCTATGTTCTCGGTGCGGCTCCGTCTAGCTCACGAGTTGTAGCCTGATGCTGGTGGCGAGGGCGGCAGGGGTGAGGAATTAATAAAATAAGTGCATGAATGAGTTGTTGGAAGTGCGGGGAACAATTTTCATGTTGAACTCTAAGTCAAAGGGTGAGAGGAAGAGGATAAATTAGGAGCGAGACAATGGCGACAGACATTACCCGTGGCGGCGGCTGTCTATTTTTGACAATCAATACCCTATATATTATAGTGACAAATAATACATGGTATAGATACATGAGCTGACTACATCGATTACTAAATAAAGACAAAAGGAGGCAAGGAAATCTTCGAGACCTTCAAGCCCTTTCTTCTTCCATGACACAATCTTGTACTTTTCTGAAGGAAGCCGCAGAATAGTGGCAAAGATACCAAACCACAGACCTGTGAATACCAATGAAGGTTCTCCCATAATTTTAATTTTAAGCCGCAATGCCAAGGCTTTGTGCACGCACGCAGCCATTAAAGTAATCAAACAACATCGGCAAGAGTACCACTGATATTTCAGGGAAAGACAACCGTACAACTTGGTCGACGCCATTGGGAGCCGAGAGAACGAATCACCATTATCGAGGACGAAGTAGCCGGGACAGATATTGCGAGGACAAACCTCCTCGCGACAACCATGAGAAAAAGTCCAAAATCGATCTGGCGAAGCAAGATCTGAATAACCATAGCTAGATAAACTTAATCTTTCGACACCACCATTGACACCGGGAAGAAGATCTCGCCATCGAACGATGGCCCAAAGATCACTTATTGAAAACGATGACATCTTCATTAATGAAGAAGGCGACAACCAAAATCAAACTCTAACATTAGGGACCTTACTATAGCGCCGTGCGCAGATCTGAGGTCTCCACCCCTTCTAGCGCCAGAGCGACAACTAAAGGAGGCAGGGACCCATCGATTCGCAGACGAAGGAGACGATGAAGATGCAGATGGCGGCGGCGGCGACGGCTAGGGTTGAAACCTAGGCCGCCGCCTCTCTTTTCTAACTCGGCGACTTGACTATCGGTACGTGCGTCGTCAACGTGTGGCGGCGGCTGTCTAGGTCTGGGACGACCAGAGGAGTACGAAGATTTGCTGGGCGTTCGCCTAGGCTGAGGCAAGAAAGATGGGCTAATGGGCCGTTGCTACGGGTGCTACATGAAGTTGGCTTTCATGGTCGAAAAAATATTTGCTATAGTTCTGGAGTGATTAACCCACGCTGAAGCTATCATCACAGGTGAGACCTCCAAGTTGTCCCTTTTCTTTGTTTTTCTATTTTTACCTCGATTCTAGGTTGTAGGTTAAATTTTGTGTTATTAATTTGGTCTGCTTGTTGCAATATGAAGTAAAACACGTTATAACTTTGTATTCGTCCATCAAGAGAGGTAAAGGATAGTGTTCCATGAATCATTTTTTTTAATAATTTTGAACCATGATTTAGAACTGAATGGTGCTGAATATGGCTATGCATTGAAAATTATGTGGTTCCATTCACGAGTCACTTTTGATGAGATTGAAAGTAAGCGATCTTGAGTATTGTTGCATAGTTGAAACATATCTATGTATAAGTGAATTCACCTTTTGTCTTATGTATAGTGAAACAGTACATAAGCCAAAAGGTTATGGGCCTGTTTGGTTGGGCTGTGACTTTCAAATAAGCAGCTGTTAGCTGTGGGCTGTGGAAAAGCTGTTGTCCTGAGAAGCTGCTGTGAGCAGTGGAACCGTTTGGCAAACTAGTTGTCGGCTGTAAGCTGTTAGTGGTGAAAAGTCTGAAATGCCCTTATATGTTGGTTGTCTGTTTATATATTGAATTATTGATACCAACGCGGATTTCCTGCCCGGGATGGTAGCTACGCATGCAGTTGGAGCCACTAGATGTGGTCTCGTGATTCGTGTTACCATTTCCTTCCGTTCACATGTCCGTTTACCATTCCTTTTCTCTCACCGAAAAACAACACCGTTGTGGTTGCGGTCGACGTAGCATCCGTACTCGGCTATGGCAGTTTCAGTTTCTTCCACCGCAAGATCCGTAGCAGGCACCGCGGCCGGAGATGGGGCACGGGGCAGAGGGGGTCCGCGGCTGGAGATGGGGCGGTGCTGCTTTGTGTCCCCTCGGCGGACGGACGGAGATGAGCACGGGAAGTAAGGTGCCAGCGACCTGGATCTCTTCCAGGCGGGTAGCGACCAAGAGTTTGCCCGTTCATCTTCCCCTGCGCACCACGCTCCGGCGGCAACCAGGACCGTGCGCCATGGTTCGCCATCTTCCACGAGCTCGAATCAACGATAAAGTCAACCATCCGTGCGCGATTTGGTTTCGACCAAAGAGGGAAAGGAGAGGGAAAGGAGAAAATATAGTGGATGCTCATGCTCGATCCGTGCCTCCCGGAAGGCTAGACGAGCTTAAGCAGGAATCCCGCTCCGGCGGCTTGGAGCCAGCTTTGCCGTGCAGCTCCCGCGACGAGGAGAGGGCGCCTCCCTTGCTGGTGCGGCTCCGTCCCCGTCGTCGCCCCACTGCGCCTCCCCCAAAAGGACGGGGAGTAGGGGCTCCACTTGAGGATCTCGGGGTAGAGGGGCACCGGCCGGTAGCAGCTTCTGGTCGCCGGGTAGGAATCTCAGTGGAGGACTGCCGGCGCGGGGTGGAAGAAATCGGGGACGGGGTTGCCGAGGTGCGGAGCTTGGAGGAATGCGGCCGACGGAGGGGAGAAGCGTGCACGACCGGCGTTGGAGAGAAGGGTGCATGACCGTTCCGCTCAACCTCCCTTACGCCACCGCGGCCTTCCATCGCCCCGACCACCATCACCTCCGCGCCGCATCAGCAGTCGCCAGGAACCGCACCGAGGCGCGGATGCAGGAACCGCTGCTATCTGCGACCACCGTTGGGCACATCGCCCTGCTGCCCCCGCTCACCGCAGGTGGCGGTGTCAGGCACGTCGGCCCCGCGCGCCGCAGATGGAGGTGTCGGGCACCTCCGCGAGGCCGCCAGTGACGTCAATGGGAGCTCGAGTGGGTGCAGCAGCCGTCGAGTTGCCGACCTCCGCGGGATCCTGAACGGGGCGGGGGCCTTGGATGGGATTTGGGGTGGTTGTGGTGCGCAGGGCACCGCCGGCCAGGCAGTAGCAAGGGGAGTACGGAGGTGCCGCCGGTGTCGAGTTGCCGACCTCATAGGCTCCCCGTCACCTCCCTCTCCTGGATCCGTTGGCGTCGAGCTGCCGTCCTCCCTGGATTCCCCATCGAGCGAGCAAAGAGACTCCAGGTCCAGGTCCACGGGGTGGAGCGACAGACGGCTGCTAACGGTGTTAAGACAAATCTACGATGAAAAGTGCCCTATAGGACTGATCCAATGGGTGGATGGGGGTGCGTAGGTACCACCCATGGTAGCCTGCTATTTCCCTTATTGATACTGACCGAATATATTTGCCAAATATATTTGTATTGCACTAAACTTTAAACTATTGTACATACGAAAATCAATTAAATATTGTTTCTTTCTGATTTTCTTAAGCAATTTTGCTGTAGGTTGCTCGTACCTAATTGATCATTCTAGTAGGATACGTAGGTACGTGGCAGTAATAGATTACAACAGCCAAAAGACTAGATTACATGCATGATATATTACAGGTGTACTACCAAAATATACTAGGTGTTCTCGCATATATGTACCAAAAGACACCACTTCTTCATATACCTTCCAACATATCTACTCTTCTTCTTCTTCTTCTTGTCTCGCCCTAAACAACGAATCCGCGATGGTATTGCGAACCACTTTCATGTTGACCATGTCTTCTGACGGTGGTGCTCTATCATGTGGTATCGGTGCAGCTCGGCGTACCACCTTTGGCATATAGTTCTCATCTGCATCACACCTATCGAACTCTTTATCACGTAACTTGGTGTCTCGAATATAGTTGTGAAGCGACACACAAGCAACAATAATTTTCTTTTGTCTTCGAGGCTTGAAACTCGGAACCTTTTTGAGCATGCGAAACTTTTCCTTGAGAACACCCAATGACCGCTCAGCCGAGTTACGCATTGAAGAGTGGGCATAATTGAATGTTTCTTCCTTACCAATTGGTTTCCCGCGTCTTCGAAACTCCGGTATATGGTATGTTTGTCCTGGAAATGGAGCAAGGTAGCCTTTTCGGTTTGGATAACGGAATCGACAAGGTAGTATTTTCCTACAAATTGTAACCAAGTTTGCATTAGAAGGAATATTTGGTAGTGACAAGGTAGTATTTCCTACAAATTGTAACAAAGATAGAATTGAAGGAATATTTGGAAGTAACTAATAACTTTGAAGAAAAAGAAATTTCGATATTACCTTTTGGAGGAAAAGGGAACTTATGTCGATGCTCCACCAAGCTATGATTTAAAATCCTTGTGTCGTGTACCGAGCCCGGCCATCCAACAACAATGAAAGTAAACCTCAAATC
>QRDG01002533.1:0-20490 GCA_012064385.1 Puccinellia tenuiflora
TCCCAAAACTAAAATGCTTTGCCCAAAATGGCCAAACCAACTTATTCTTGAATTTCCAAATTGTCCTGGAAGTTCTAAGAATATATTTTTATAAATGCCAATCGAATAAAGAAATTATGAGAATTTAAATTGGCTTAATTCAATTCCTATTTTGGAACCAAGTCAAACTTCCCCAAAATTCAAACTAAAACCATGGGGTGCTTCATTATTATAATATGAGCCTCCATAAATATTTTTATAACTTATTGAAATGTTGAAATGCTCCAAATAAATGTATTTTGCAAATTGTCAAAAATGACCATAATGCAACACTTGAACAAATCTGGACCCAAGCATTTTATTTTGGGGCACCAATTTTTGTGGAGCTCCTACATGTCATGGGGAAGCTTTACAAATTTTTACAGAATTTATAAAATTGTTTAGAGGCCCCAAATTAAAATGCAAATTCTACTGCGGGACCTTTTTGTAATTACAGAAACTGGATCCAGGGGGTTTGTGCGAAAACCTAATCTTCCCTTCCTCCACAGGGCCGACCATGGCCACTGGCGCCATGCCGTGGCCATGCCGCCCGATGCCGGCCCCCCTTCTCTGCGGTGCTTGATGCCAAGACGACCACGATGACCGGGACGACCCCCACCTGCTCCCATTTTTCCTCCCCCTGCTCGCTGTTCTTCTCTCTCTCTCCCTAGGCCATGCTCCTCCATCGCCGCCGAGCCTGCCGAGCTCGCCGCCGTCACTCCCGAGCGTCCCTGTCAGATCGGAGGGTGTGGCGAGCTCCGCCGCGTCCTCGGCTTCCTCCTCTGCGGCGGAATCGAGCCGGGGTGGCCGGGGAGCGTCGTTTTCGTCATCGACGTCCCGCTCGGCCGCGCCATCGCCGGTCTCGATTCCGGCGACCCCCGCCCCTCCGCGCTGTCGCCGTCCTCGCTTACGCATCCAAGGTGAACGCCGCGTCCAATTAGCCTCCTCCCGCGCTCCCTTTTCCCTCTTCCTTCTTCTCCCGCCGGCGGTCACCGCCGTGGCATGTGCCGGTCGCGGCATTTGACCGGCCGCACGAAAACGTGCACACCCGGCCGTGCTCCCGGCCTGACCGGCCACGAGGCCGGGGCCTCTCGGGTCCCTGCCCGGCCATATGGGCCGGCCCGGTGGCCGGGGCCTCTCGGGCTGTGGCCCGGCCATAATGGCCGGCCTGCACCCGGCCTGGCCGGCCTGTATGGGTTTTTCCCTTTTTCCCTTTTTGGAATGTAAACCAAGCAAATAATTAATATCTTTTTGTCTAATGCTTCAAAAATTGCAAATAAAATACCGTTGTGACCAGCAAGACAAACTCTAACAAATGGACAATTGAAATGTTTATTTGAAATCATATTTTGATAATTAATTAAGAATTCCTAAATGGGTCAAATAATCCCAAATTAGGAAAATTCATAACTTACTAAATAATTGTCCAAAAATTATGAATTAAATACCAATGTGATCAACATGTCAAATGCTATCAAACCCTGCACTTATCACATCATGATCACCAATTCTTATTTGATGTTATTCATAATTTGATTAAATGAATTAAATTCAATTATTTATTTTAAACTGCTATTTTATTCACCGGTGCTCCGAAAATTACAAATAAAGTCCCAAATTGATCGCAATAATGAACCCTATCCATTCATGTCATGTTCATGCATATTTGAGCCACTTCTTTGATAATTCAATAATTTATGAAGAATGTGGTCATTAAGATAAATATGGGGTTGTTTCCAAATCATTGCACTAATTATTTGGCTCCTCATTTAATGTTGCTTTGTAAGTTATAATAATATGGTTGCATCAATTGGACATGTCATCATGTGATTGAGCATTGCATTTTGAGTTCGTGTGATTTATGTGTGCTTTGTATTTTTCTTCTGGGTATCGATAGATTCCGGAGTAGAGGGTCTCTCTACTTACCCCGACGAGCAGTACTTCACGACCGGGCAGCAAGGCAAGAGATAACCTAACCTTCTTGGCATCTAGCATCCTATGATTTTATCAAATTATTTTATCCACCATAATATTTGCATGCGGTTCAAATATCTCTTTGGTAATTATTAGAATATCCTATGAATGCATGTTCTTCCCCGAGCCAATCACATGTATCCCTACCTATGAAACCTAGGGTTGAAGTGTTGGCCGAGATACAAATAGAATTGTTGTATTCATATGCTTAGCTATGCTTAGCCATGCTTATTTAAATGCTTTATGTCCGTTATTAATTCCATAATTGTTTATGTTGATGGAATGATTCGGGCACGGTGAATAATGGTGATGCTTAATTAAAATGCTAAGACGGTTCGGGTGAGTTGCCATCGCGGATGGTGTTTTGCCTCACTCTAGCCCCTAGGTGCGAGTTCTTTACCTCTTGAACCAAGACTGAGCGTGCTTCCGGAGGTGGGGGCATATGGAACCCCCTTTGACCGAATAAGTTGTGAGGGGCTTGTCAAGGGTCCTCTAGTTCGAGTTTTCCATTTGCGCGTGAGTTGTGTGGGTGGAAAAAGGAACGAGGATGGTGGTGTTTAGGAATGTGGCCGCGGGGCAGGGCGCTGAGAGCGCTTAACCTGTCCTTCCGCACACTGATGGTCCTTGAGTAAGCCTCATGCAATGTAAAGGTCTAACCGCGCCCGTTCGCCGACCTTCCCTGGAAGAGGGCCAACAAGGTGAGCCGGACGGTACCGATGGGTAAATTAGTACACCCCTGCAGGGTTAATCTTTTCGAAAAGCCGTGTCCGCGGTTATGGACGACTTGGGAATAGACGATAAGACCATAGAGAATCTTAACCTAATTGATATGGCAGCTAAAGGTTGCATAATCAACGTGTGATAAAGGTTCACTTCCTCGAGGGTGATTCGAGGGGGTGCCTTGGTGGAGATGAGAGTGGTTGGTTACAAAAGGGTTCGATGAGAACCAAAGTTGACAAATGTTTACTCTCTTACCCCGTTTATAAAAATATTCTGAGTAGACGAATGCCTTGTGTCATTTAAGTTTTGGTTTATGAAAGTTAGCTTTATGCAAAAGAACTACATATAAAACTTTAGAGCCTCCGTCAGTCATTGGGCCTATATCGCCCTACTAAACTTGCGAGTACATCGTACTCAGTCTCTCTTTGCTGCCTTTATGTATTTGTATTTCAGAGGAGGACGACACCGAGCAGTTAGGTGGGTTCTTCGTTGACGTCGACTACTAGTCTAGGGTTCCCAGGTGGCAGCTTGGGACCGTGGAACAAGCTGGCTTGGGTGATGTTTATTTGTAGGCCTCTTAGGCCATAATTTGCTTCTTGTTGTATTAGACAACGCTACCCGCTTCCGCTTGTTGAATTGTTGGATCTGTGATCCTTTTGCTTGTAATATTTGTATTCTTCTCAGTATATGAGTTGCTATATGTTTTGTGTCGTAGAGTCATGCTTTGTGCCAGTTCTGTTCCACAAGTCTCGATCTTTGTTTTATACATTGATGGTTGTGTTCCTTACATAGCCTCTCTGTATAATTCCGGGGTCGGGGCGTTACAAGTTGGTATCAGAGCAGGACTGCCTGTAGGAAACCCTTTCTATTGGTCGATGTCGAGTCTAGTTCGTGAAAATTATTTTTAACCTAAAAATGAGTTGTGAAAACCTTCCTAGGATTCTTTTTACTCCTTACCCAATTCACTCTGATCTCGGTGTCATCTTACCTCTATTTGATTTTGACGGTTCTTCTGATCATCGGCAAAGTTCTAAATCTTTAGGATCACGGGGTTGGGTTCTACCTCTGGTTGTTGGTTAACTTTGCTTGTCTGCAAATTCTAATTTCCGAAGAGAAGAAGTATTGCGGATCGTCAAAAAGTTCCTTGTTTTAGCCCAAGATCTTGAACCGAAGGTCCCGGATTGTACTAGGGCTCAGGTGTAAGGATTCATGAGGGTTGTCACCCTTATGAGTATTATACTAGTGTGGGTCCCAGTGCATGAAGCTGATCTTTAACCCAAGATCTCTCCCGTTGAATCCTGGTGTTAAAGGTCGAACCCTACATCAGGTTGGCAAAAATTGAAGTTGGTCTTCAAAACTCGAGGTTGCAGCCGTAATTGGTTTCCTCGACAATGCTCTTCGTCGTCACTAACTTACCTAGGCTCTCTGTTATGGAATCATCTGAATCATGACGGGATTGCTCTCAGTGAGTTTCCCATCAATAATTGTGATCCCTCCGGTAACACCCGTTCCTGAAACCCTTTCGGCACTAGTTGTCGGAAGAGTGCTAACCCGGGCTTCTGCAATATCCTAAATTGTTGTTAGCCCATTCCTTAATACAAATCTGTTATCAGTCCTCTATCTGCATGCGGACAATCAAGTGTATCATGCTTTGGGGTGTTCGTATGCATGCTTTTCTTTTTCTTCGTCAAGGCATTCCATTTCGGGATGTCAGGAGAAACAAACTCCGGTGCCTCGTCCATGTCTCGGACTAGGTCAAAGTTTTGTGATTCGCGGAGTAAGAGCTTGTCTAGCTTTTGTTCCGTTCCACCTTGGAGTGTCACACTCTTTTATATCGAGAAGTCGTGCTTAGTCTCATGATGAGCTTGATGAAGTGATGCTCTCACCCTTCCTTATCCATCTACCTCCGAGTTTCTCAGGCTCGAGAGTATTGAGGATGAATATCGTTGTGGTGATCGGTTGTACTATCCTCGGCTCGACCTTTGTTTGGTCAAGTCGTTCCTTTTCCTCTCAATAACCTATGGTTTTGGGCAAGAGTCATTTTGTCTAACGCCTTTAGCTATCTCCTGTTCTTTCCGCCTTTGTGGCATGTCTTGTGAGTTAGCCAAATCTCTCCAACGAGGAAGATGTGGGTTACCAAGTTCTCTCATCCCTCTTCCTACTCTAGAATCTCGGGACGAGATTCCTGTAAGGGGGGTAGAATTGTAACAGCCCAGATTTAGTACCCTAAAATATGGGCCAAATTTTCGCTTTTTGTGTTGCTTTGCATCATGGCATAATTATATTAAATTGCTAATTTAAATAAAGCAACACCTTAAAACAAAGGAAGCAAAACCCTTCCTCAAATTTCCCAAAACTAAAATGCTTTGCCCAAAATGGCCAAACCAACTTATTCTTGAATTTCCAAATTGTCCCGGAAGTTCTAAGAATATATTTTTATAAATGCCAATCGAATAAAGAAATTATGAGAATTTAAATTGGCTTAATTCAATTCCTATTTTGGAACCAAGTCAAACTTCCCCAAAATTCAAACTAAAACCATGGGGTGCTTCATTATTATAATATGAGCCTCCATAAATATTTTTATAACTTATTGAAATGTTGAAATGCTCCAAATAAATGTATTTTGCAAATTGTCAAAAATGACCATAATGCAACACTTGAACAAATCTGGACCCAAGCATTTTATTTTGGGGCACCAATTTTTGTGGAGCTCCTACATGTCATGGGGAAGCTTTACAAATTTTTACAGAATTTATAAAATTGTTTAGAGGCCCCAAATTAAAATGCAAATTCTACTGCGGGACCTTTTTGTAATTACAGAAACTGGATCCAGGGGGTTTGTGCGAAAACCTAATCTTCCCTTCCTCCACAGGGCCGACCATGGCCACTGGCGCCATGCCGTGGCCATGCCGCCCGATGCCGGCCCCCCTTCTCTGCGGTGCTTGATGCCAAGACGACCACGATGACCGGGACGACCCCCACCTGCTCCCATTTTTCCTCCCCCTGCTCGCTGTTCTTCTCTCTCTCTCCCTAGGCCATGCTCCTCCATCGCCGCCGAGCCTGCCGAGCTCGCCGCCGTCACTCCCGAGCGTCCCTGTCAGATCGGAGGGTGTGGCGAGCTCCGCCGCGTCCTCGGCTTCCTCCTCTGCGGCGGAATCGAGCCGGGGTGGCCGGGGAGCGTCGTTTTCGTCATCGACGTCCCGCTCGGCCGCGCCGTCGCCGGTCTCGATTCCGGCGACCCCCGCCCCTCCGCGCTGTCGCCGTCCTCGCTTACGCATCCAAGGTGAACGCCGCGTCCAATTAGCCTCCTCCCGCGCTCCCTTTTCCCTCTTCCTTCTTCTCCCGCCGGCGGTCACCGCCGTGGCATGTGCCGGTCGCGGCATTTGACCGGCCGCACGAAAACGTGCACACCCGGCCGTGCTCCCGGCCTGACCGGCCCGGTGGCCGGGGCCTCTCGGGCTGTGGCCCGGCCATAATGGCCGGCCTGCACCCGGCCTGGCCGGCCTGTATGGGTTTTTCCCTTTTTCCCTTTTTGGAATGTAAACCAAGCAAATAATTAATATCTTTTTGTCTAATGCTTCAAAAATTGCAAATAAAATACCGTTGTGACCAGCAAGACAAACTCTAACAAATGGACAATTTGAAATGTTTATTTGAAATCATATTTTGATAATTAATTAAGAATTCCTAAATGGGTCAAATAATCCCAAATTAGGAAAATTCATAACTTACTAAATAATTGTCCAAAAATTATGAATTAAATACCAATGTGATCAACATGTCAAATGCTATCAAACCCTGCACTTATCACATCATGATCACCAATTCTTATTTGATGTTATTCATAATTTGATTAAATGAATTAAATTCAATTATTTATTTTAAACTGCTATTTTATTCACCGGTGCTCCGAAAATTACAAATAAAGTCCCAAATTGATCGCAATAATGAACCCTATCCATTCATGTCATGTTCATGCATATTTGAGCCACTTCTTTGATAATTCAATAATTTATGAAGAATGTGGTCATTAAGATAAATATGGGGTTGTTTCCAAATCATTGCACTAATTATTTGGCTCCTCATTTAATGTTGCTTTGTAAGTTATAATAATATGGTTGCATCAATTGGACATGTCATCATGTGATTGAGCATTGCATTTTGAGTTCGTGTGATTTATGTGTGCTTTGTATTTTTCTTCTGGGTATCGATAGATTCCGGAGTCGAGGGTCTCTCTACTTACCCCGACGAGCAGTACTTCACGACCGGGCAGCAAGGCAAGAGATAACCTAACCTTCTTGGCATCTAGCATCCTATGATTTTATCAAATTATTTTATCCACCATATTATTTGCATGCGGTTCAAATATCTCTTTGGTAATTATTAGAATATCCTATGAATGCATGTTCTTCCCCGAGCCAATCACATGTATCCCTACCTATGAAACCTAGGGTTGAAGTGTTGGCCGAGATACAAATAGAATTGTTGTATTCATATGCTTAGCTATGCTTAGCCATGCTTATTTAAATGCTTTATGTCCGTTATTAATTCCATAATTGTTTATGTTGATGGAATGATTCGGGCACGGTGAATAATGGTGATGCTTAATTAAAATGCTAAGACGGTTCGGGTGAGTTGCCATCGTGGATGGTGTTTTGCCTCACTCTAGCCCCTAGGTGCGAGTTCTTTACCTCTTGAACCAAGACTGAGCGTGCTTCCGGAGGTGGGGGCATATGGAACCCCCTTTGACCGAATAAGTTGTGAGGGGCTTGTCAAGGGTCCTCTAGTTCGAGTTTTCCATTTGCGCGTGAGTTGTGTGGGTGGAAAAAGGAACGAGGATGGTGGTGTTTAGGAATGTGGCTGCGGGGCAGGGCGCTGAGAGCGCTTAACCTGTCCTTCCGCACACTGATGGTCCTTGAGTAAGCCTCATGCAATGTAAAGGTCTAACCGCGCCCGTTCGCCGGCCTTCCCCGGAAGAGGGCCAACAAGGTGAGCCGGACGGTACCGATGGGTAAATTAGTACACCCCTGCAGGGTTAATCTTTTCGAAAAGCCGTGTCCGCGGTTATGGACGACTTGGGAATAGACAATAAGACCATAGAGAATCTTAACCTAATTGATATGGCAGCTAAAGGTTGCATAATCAACGTGTGATAAAGGTTCACTTCCTCGAGGGTGATTCGAGGGGGTGCCTTGGTGGAGATGAGAGTGGTTGGTTACAAAAGGGTTCGATGAGAACCAAAGTTGACAAATGTTTACTCTCTTACCCCGTTTATAAAAATATTCTGAGTAGACGAATGCCTTGTGTCATTTATGTTTCGGTTTATGAAAATTAGCTTTATGCAAAAGAACTACATATAAAGCTTTAGAGCCTCCGTCAGTCATTGGGCCTATATCGCCCTACTAAACTTGCGAGTACATCGTACTCAGTCTCTCTTTGCTGCCTTTATGTATTTGTATTTCAGAGGAGGACGACACCGAGCAGTTAGGTGGGTTCTTCGTTGACGTCGACTACTAGTCTGGGGTTCCCAGGTGGCAGCTTGGGACCGTGGAACAAGCTGGCTTGGGTGATGTTTATTTGTAGGCCTCTTAGGCCATAATTTGCTTCTTGTTGTATTAGACAACGCTACCCGCTTCCGCTTGTTGAATTGTTGGATCTGTGATCCTTTTGCTTGTAATATTTGTATTCTTCTCATTATATGAGTTGCTATATGTTTTGTGTCGTAGAGTCATGCTTTGTGCCAGTTCTGTTCCACAAGTCTCGATCTTTGTTTTATACATTGATGGTTGTGTTCCTTACATAGCCTCTCTGTATAATTCCGGGGTCGGGGCGTTACAGGCTGTATATGTAGTTCTTTTGCATAAACCTAACTTTCATAAACCGAAACATAAAAGACACATGGCATTCGTCTACTCAGAGTATTTTTATAAAGGGGTAAGAGAGTATCATTATCATATTCGGTTCTAGACGAACCTACTTGCAACCATCACCACTCATCTCACACAAAGGCACTCACTCGACTCACCCTCGAGGAAATGAACCTTTAACACAAGTTTATTATGCAACCTCTAGCTGCCATATCAATTAGGTTAACGTTGTCTATGATCTTATATCCGATACCAAGATTGTCCATAACCGTGGACATGACTTTTCGAAAAGATTATCCCTGCAGGGGTGTACTAATTTACCCATTGGTACCGTCCGGCTCACCTGAGTGGCCCTCTTTCGGGGAAGGCCGGCAAGCGGGCGCGGTTAAACCTTTACCTCACGTGAGAATATCCAAGAGTCATCTGTGGCCACAGGACAGGTTCAGCGCTCCCAGCGCCCTGCCCCATCGCCACGTCCTAAACACAAATCCTCATCAACATCATCTTTCCACTCACACGCAAATGGAAAACCGAACTAGAGGACCCTTGGATACGCCCGCACAAGTTATTCAGTTAGTAAGGCGCCCATACACCCACCAATGGCAGCACGCTCGTCTTGATTCAAGAGGTAAAGAACTCGCACCTAGGGGCTAGAGTGAGGAAAAACACCATCCCCGATGGCAACTCACCCCAACCATCTTAGCATTTTAATTAAGCATCTCCATTATCCACCATGCCCGAATCATTCCATCATCATCAACAATTACGGAAATAATAACGGACATAAAGCATTTACCTAAGCATTGCTAAGCATAGCTAGATATATGAATACAGCAATTCTATCTTTATCTCGGCCAACACTTCAACCCTAGGTTTCATAGGTAGGGATACATGTGATTGGCTTGGGGAAGAACATGCATTCATCGGATATTCTAATATTTACCAAAAAGACATTTGAACCGCATGCAATATTATGGTGGATAAAATAAGTTTATAAAAACATAGGATGCTAGATGCCAAGAAGGTTAGGTTATCTCTTGCCTTGCTGCCCGGTCGTGAAGTACTGCTCGTCGGGGTAGTTAGAGAGACCCTCGACTCCGGAATCTATCGATACCCAAAAGAGAAAAGCAAGGCACACATAAATCACACGAACTCAAAATGCAATGCTCAATCACATGATGACATGTCCAATTGATGCAACCATATTATTATATAACTTACATAGCAACATTAAATGGGGAGCCAAATAAGTAGTGCAATTATTTGGAAGCAACCCCATATTTATCTTAGTGACCACGTTCTTCATAAATTATTGAATTATTAGAGAAGTGGCTCAAAATGCATGAACATGACATGAAATGGTTAGGGTTTATCATTCCGATCATTTCGGTAATTTATTTGTAATTTTCGGAGCACCGAAGAATAAATGGCAAATTAAATAAATGATTGAATTTTACTTCATTTAATCAAATTATGAATAACATCAAATAAAAGTTTGTGATCATGACATGATATCAGCATGGTTGAGTAGCATTTGACAAGTTGATCACTTTGATATTTAATTCATAATTTTTGGACAATTATTCAAAAAGTTATGAATTTTCCTAATTTGGGATTATTTAACTCATTTTAGGAATTATTGAATAACCAAAATAAAGTAATTTCAAAAGAAGATTACAATGACTCCAAGTGGTAGAGTTTGTTTTTCTGAACATGTTGAAACTTGAATCGTCGAATTTGAAGCATTATTCGAATAGATATGAAATATTTAAACTCCAATTTAATTTCCAAAAAAACGCAGGTTTTACTGTTTGGGCCGGCCTGTAAATCGGCCCAGGCCGGGACAGTGGCAGAGGCCTCCGGCCTCAGGACCGGTCCAGTCCGGGTGCCAGGCCGGGGCACTAACCGAACAGGCCGGCCTCGTGGCCGGCCCAGGCCGGGTTGAGGGCCGGGTGTGCATCGGAAGCAACCGGCCTGTTGGCCGGTTTTGGCCGACGCCCAGGCCGGGCACACGGTGCTCGCTTGCGGTGGCCACCGGCGGCGACGCCGACCAAAAATCGGCGGCGGGAGAGGGAATTAGGGCGCGAGGAGAGGCTTAAAGAGAGCGGGGCTCACCCTGACGCCACACGTGTGGATGACGACGACGCGGAGGAGCGGGGACGGCCGGAATCGGGGCCGGCGGTGACACGACAGTGGCAGGGAGGTCGGGGATGCGGGCGTCGTCTCCGGGAGCCCCCGGGTCGATTCCAGACACCAAGAGGGAGGGGAGGAGGCGGCGAAGCCGTCGGTCGCCTTCGATCTACGAGGGGCGGCTTCGGTCGGCGGGGAAACGGCGGATTGCGGCGGTGGTCGGCGTCGGTCACGGGAGCTCACCGCGGGTCGATCTCGATCCAGAGAAAAAGGGGAAAAGGGAGAGCAGGTAGGGGGGGGGGGGGCAGATGGGCGTCCTGATCAGCATCTAAGCGCCCACACGCCACGGCGGCAAGAGCAGCTCGGCCGGCAGTCGGGCATGGCGCCAGTGCCATTGCCACAGTGGAGAGGAGAGAGGGAGGGAAAAAGAAATCGCGAAAAGGTCCCTGGAAAGTTTGAAACCAAAACAAACAGGTCCCCAGAACAACTTTGACAATTTATTTGGGGCACAAGAACACTTTCTAAAATCCCAGAAAAATTCATATAAGCTAGAACCAACCTTTAGAACCACCACAAAAATTAGTGAGGTCAAATAAATTATTTTGCCAAACATTTGTTCATAGCCTTTAGTTAGGGTAATTTAGAGCAATTTCCAAAAATGCAGTTAGTTGGGGCATTTTACCAAATCCAAAAATCATGAGAATTTTCATGGAGACTCTCACAACCATATGGAGACTCCCCATGATTTTAGTTGGAATTTTTGGAAGTTCTAAATTGGTTCCAAAATTAGGAATTGAATTCAGCCAATTTTGATCTCTCATGACAATTCTTATTTAGCAATAATTGGAAAGGCGAGGAAATGTTATAAACTGCAAAGTTGGAACTTCCTCATCAATTTGGAAATTCATTTACTAGTTTCCAAGTTTGGCATTGCATTTGGTTGGAGGTTTTGGGGAAGGTTCGCTCCCCATTTCAATTGTTTCCAAAAGAAAGTTTGCAATGGCAAATGCATATGGATGATATGATGCAAACAAGGAAGCAAAAGTGGAAAAATTCTTCGTATTTTCATAACCAAGTTAGGGCTGTTACAAATCTACCCCCCTTACAGGAATCTCGTCCCGAGATTCTAGGCTTGAGTGAAGAAGGCGGGGTATTCCTGACGAAGACTAGTTTCTCGCTCCCATGTGGCCTCCTCCTCGGAATGGTTGGACCATTGAACCTTGAGGAACTTGATGGACTTGTTGTGGGTTTTCCTCTCCGCTTCATCCAAGATGCGGATAGGATGCTCGCGATAGGTCAAGTCCTCCTGAATGTCCAATGCCTCATGATCAACCCCACGGATTGGATCCTTGAAGCACCGGCGGAGTTGGGAAACATGGAACACATCATGGACATCCGGGAAGTTGGAGGGCAACTCAAGTTGATAGGAGAGATCTCCTCGCTTGGCTAGGATGGTGAAAGGGCCAACATAGCGAGGTGCCAACTTGCCCTTGATTCCGAAGCGACGAACGCCTCGGAGAGGAGAAACTCGAAGGTAGGCCTTGTCACCAATTTCATAGTGGACCTCCTGATGATGCTTGTCATAATAGCTTTTCTGACGGGATTGAGCGGCTTTGAGGTTTTCTCGAATGATACGGACTTTCTCCTCGGCTTCATTTATCACATCAGGACCGAAGAGGGACCTCTCCCCGGTTTCAGACCAATTGAGAGGAGTCCGGCATTTTCTCCCATATAGGACCTCGAAGGGAGCCATTTGCAAGCTGGCTTGATAGCTATTGTTGTAGGAGAACTCGGCGAGAGGGAGGTATTTTTCCCAACTCTTGCCGAAAGAGATGACACAAGCCCGAAGCATGTCCTCAAGAACTTGATTTACTCTCTCAGTTTGACCGTCGGTTTGAGGGTGGTAGGCGGTGCTGAAGTTGAGACGGGTTCCAAGAGCCGTTTGGAAACTTTGCCAAAACTTGGACGTAAATAAGCTTCCACGGTCGGAGATGATCCTCAAAGGAACCCCGTGCAAAGGAACAATACGGGCCATATATAGCTCCGCCAACTTGGCAGCATTGATATCCTCCCGAACCGGGAGGAAATGGGCAACCTTTGATAGTCTGTCGATGATGACCCAAATAGCATTGTTGCCCTTTTGTGATTTTGGGAAGCCAGTGATGAAATCCATACCAACTTCATCCCATTTCCACTCGGGAATGGCTATGGGGCGGAGGGTACCGGCTGGCCTTTGATGTTCAGCCTTAACTCGGCGACAGACGTCGCATTCTGCAACATACTCGGCGATCTCGCGCTTCATGCAAGACCACCAGAAATGAGGGCGCAGGTCTTGATACATTTTGGTGCTACCCGGGTGAATAGAGATGGGTGACTCATGAGCTTCAGAGAGGATCAACTCCCTCGTATTTCCACTCTTGGGCACCACTAGACGGTCACCAAAATAGACCACACCATTGTCATCAACCAAGAAACAATTGGCCTTTCCATTTGCGATCTTTTCTTTGATCTCGAGGATTTCAGGATCATTTTGTTGGGCGGCCTTGATATCATCCTCGAGAGTGGATTTGATCTCAAGGTTAGCTAGAAAACCGGAAGGAACAATTTCCAGATTCAATTTAGCAAATTCCTCGTGGAGAGCCGGTTGCGCCTTTTCAACCATCACGGTATTGCAATAGGCTTTGTGGCTCAGAGCATCCGCCACGACATTTGCCTTGCCGGGCTGATAGTTGAGGGTCACATCATAGTCTTTTATCAATTCCAGCCATCTCCTCTGCCTCAAGTTCAGATCCGGCTGGGTGAATAGATATTTCAGACTTTGATGGTCGGAGTAGATCTCACAACGGTTGCCCAAGAGGTAGGGCCTCCATTGCTTCAGAGCATGTACCACGGCGGCAAGCTCCAAATCATGCGTTGGATAATTTTGCTCATGTGGCTTGAGTTGGAGGGAAGCATAGGCGACCACATGGCCCTCTTGCATCAAGACACAGCCCAAGCCTTGGAGTGATGCATCACAATAGACGACAAAGTCCTTGGCGGTATCGGGAAGGACAAGTACCGGGGTGGTGGTGAGCTTGACCTTGAGGGTTTGGAAACTCTCTTCAGCCTTGTCTGACCACACAAATGGTTTGCCTTTCTTGAGGAGTTCAGTCAGCGCCTTTGCTATCTTGGAGAAGCCCTCAATGAATCGACGGTAATAACCTGCCAATCCAAGGAAGCTTCGGATATCCTTGACGGATTTGGGAGTTGGCCAATCCAGGATTGCCTGAATCTTGTCTGGTATCACCGCTACTCCGGCAGCGGACACCACATGACCGAGAAAGATGAGTTCCTTCAGCCAAAACTCACATTTAGAGAACTTGGCATATAGACGGTGGTCTCGAAGCTTGGTCAAAACTAGCCGAAGGTGTTCAGCATGTTCGTCTTCGGTCTTGGAGTACACAAGGATGTCATCGATGTAGATGATGACGAACTTGTCGAGGTACTCGTGGAAGATGGAGTTCATTAGCCTCATGAATGTAGCCGGAGCATTTGTGAGGCCGAAGGACATGACGGTGTACTCATATAACCCATAGCGGGTAGTGAAGGCCGTCTTTGGAATATCCTCCTTTCGGATTTTTATCTGATGGTAACCGGACCTCAGATCCATCTTGGAGAACACCGTGGCTCCAGCTAATTGATCGAACAAGTCGGTTATTCGAGGAATTGGATACTTGTTCTTGATGGTCACCGCATTAAGAGGGCGGTAGTCAACGACCAGACGAGGAACATTTGTATCCCTCTTCTTGACAAAGATGACCGGGCAGCCCCAAGGTGAGCTACTCGGCCGGATGAATTCTTTTTCCAGCAGCTCATCAAGTTGCTTCTTCAATTCAGCTAGCTCTTCCGTTGGCATACGGTAGGGCGTCTTGGAAACTGGGGCGGTTCCCGGAACCAACTCAATCACAAACTCCACGCTGCGATCAGGTGGCATGCCGGGCAATTCCTCCGGAAAGACATCGGGGAAATCACACACCACCTCTACTTCTGACATATCAGGCGGGGTGATTCCTTCCAGGAAATAAAGACCGATCTCCGGCGAGAGAGGAGTAGCCGCGGAAGGAGTTGCAGATGTTGGGGACCAATAACACACTTCCCCATACCTTGGGTGGAACACTGTGACAGTCTTGGAAGCACAATCCAGGTTGGCCTGATATTTCACTAGCCAATCCATGCCCAGAATAACATCGATACCCTCTGACCTCAGGGCTATCAAGGAGAATGGAAAAGGAACTGACCCTATGGCTATTTGAACATCGGGAGAGATCCAATTGGTACGCCAACTAGAGCCCGGGGTCTTGAACACTAACGGGGGATCCATCATCACAAACGGTATTTGATGGTTGTGTGCATATGATATGGATATGAACGAATGTGAAGCTCCAGAATCAAATAACACTGAAGCTGGATAAGTATTGATTTGAAGCGTACCCATGAGAACTCCGGGGTCCTCCTCAACGCCTTCAGCCGAGATGTGGTTCAGGCGGCCACGGCTGACGGTGGTAGCCTTGGCGGCTGGGGTAGAGGGTGCTGGTGCAGGTGCTGAGGGAGCCGGTGCCTTCTGGGGACACTCCCTGGAGTAGTGCCCCGGCTGGCCACAAGCGAAGCAAGTGAGCCCCGGTGGTGCGGGAAGTCGAGGTCGAAAACCGCCTCCAGCCGCACCCAAGGTCGAAGTAGCTGGGCGAGGCGGAGGTGGCAGGTACCCGGTGGGCTTCGGCGCGAAGGGCGCCTTTGGCACGGCGCTGAAAGGCACGAAGACCTTGCGCTTCTTGCCCTCCGAGGAGGAGGAGCTCTGGTGATCAGCTGGAGCTGGCCTCTTAGAAGCCTCCAACTCCTTCCTACCCTGCTCCATGGTGAGGGCCTGGTTGTAGAGCTCTTGGTAGGATGTGAACTTGAAGGGTAGGAGCTCGTATCGAAGACGAGGTGCGAGCCCCTTGCGGAAGAGGTATTGCTTGTCCTCATCATTCGTCACGTCCCGAGGGGCGTAGCGGGAGAGGTGGTTGAACTCCCGTCCATAGGACTGGACGTCCATGCGTCCCTGGGTTAGGTCCAGGAACTCCCGCCTCTTGAGCTCGAGGATGGGCTTGGGGATGTACGCCGCACGGAAGGCGGTGCGGAACTCCTCCCATGTGACAACATGGCCCGCGGCGACCATTGCCACGTGGCTCTCCCACCAAGAGCCGGCGGCGCCTTCCAGCAGGTAGGTGGCGAAGTTGACATGTTCTGCCGCCGGAACGTGAAGAGCGGCAAACTTGCGCTCGATAGCCCGAAGCCAATCATCCGCATCAAGCGGCTCCTTAGCTTCAGAGAACGTAGGAGGTTGGGACCGCAAGAACTGGTTGAGAGTGGTGCAGTCCGTGTTCCTCCTGGCCCCTTGCTGGACCAGCTGCTCGAGCAACCGCTCATTGCGCAGACGGTTTTGCTCGATAGCCATCATCACCTCCGCCATTGAGGGTGGCGGCGGTGGGTCAGGGTTGCTATGCTCCCCACGACGGGTAGGAGCCATCCTGAAGAATTGGAACAAAGGCAAGTTAATAACCAATTCTGACAGATAAGATAGATCATTGGTTGCTCCCAGATATAGATATTTAAGAAGCAATAAACACCAAAGACAGATTTAGTCAGCCACGTGACATCACGTCATCGAGGCGACTTCAACGGATAAAACAGACTCGAGGCATAACTGGACGGTAAGAACCCAAACCCCGAGAACCTAAACATCGACACCAAGCCTAAAACAAATAGAGGTAAGAATCAGAGTAGAGCGAGTTGGATGATAAGCAAAAAGAATCCTAAGAAGGTTTTCACAACTCATTTTTAGGTTGAAAATAATTTTCACTAGACTCGACATCGACCAAAAGAAAGGGTTTCCTACAGGCAGTCCTGCTCTGATACCAACTTGTAACGCCCCGACCCCGGAATTATACAGAGAGGCTATTAATCCGACACAACCATCAATGCATAAGACAAAGATCGAGACTTGTGGAACAGAACTGGCACAAAGCATGACTCTACGACACAAAAGTATAGCAACTCATATAACGAGAAGAATACAAATATTACAAGCAAAAGGATCACAGATCCAACAATTCAACAAGCGGAAGCGGGTAGTGTTGTCTAACAACAAGAAGCAAAATATGGCCTAAGAGGCCTACAATAAATATCATCCCAGCCATCTTGTTCCACGGTCCCAAGCTGCCACCTGGGAACCCCAGACTAGTAGTCGACGTCAACGAAGAACCCACCTAGCTGCTCGGTGTCGTCCTCCTCTGAAACACAAATCATAGAGGCAGCAAAGAGAGACTGAGTACGACGTACTCGCAAGTTTAGTAGGGCGATATAGGCCCAATGACTGACGGAGGCTCTAAGGCTGTATATGTAGTTCTTTTGCATAAAGCTAACTTTCATAAACCGAAACATAAAAGACACATGTCATTCGTCTACTCAGAGTATTTTTATAAAGGGGTAAGAGAGTACCATTATCATATTCGGTTCTAGACGAACCTACTTGCAGCCATCACCACTCATCTCACACAAAGGCACTCCCTCGACTCACCCTCGAGGAAATGAACCTTTAACACAAGTTTATTATGCAACCTCTAGCTGCCATATCAATTAAGTTAACGTTGTCTATGATCTTATATCCGATACCAAGATTGTCCATAACCGTGGACACGGCTTTTCGAAAAGATTATCCCTGCAGGGGTGTACTAATTTACCCATTGGTACCGTCCGGCTCACCTGAGTGGCCCTCTTCCGGGGAAGGCCGGCAAGCGGGCGCGGTTAAACCTTTACCTCACGTGAGAATATCCAAGAGTCATCTGTGGCCACAGGACAGGTTCAGCGCTCCCAGCGCCCTGCCCCATCGCCACGTCCTAAACACAAATCCTCATCAACATCATCTTTCCACTCACACGCAAATGGAAAACCGAACTAGAGGACCCTTGGATACGCCCGCACAAGTTATTCAGTTAGTAAGGCGCCCATACACCCACCAATGGCAGCACACTCGTCTTGGTTCAAGAGGTAAAGAACTCGCACCTAGGGGCTAGAGTGAGGCAAAACACCATCCCCGATGGCAACTCACCCCAACCATCTTAGCATTTTAATTAAGCATCTCCATTATCCACCATGCCCGAATCATTCCATCATCATCAACAATTACGGAAATAATAACGGACATAAAGCATTTACCTAAGCATTGCTAAGCATAGCTAGATATATGAATACAACAATTCTATCTTTATCTCGACCAATACTTCAACCCTAGGTTTCATAGGTAGGGATACATGTGATTGGCTTGGGGAAGAACATGCATTCATCGGATATTCTAATATTTACCAAAAAGACATTTGAACCGCATGCAATATTATGGTGGATAAAATAAGTTTATAAAAACATAGGATGCTAGATGCCAAGAAGGTTAGGTTATCTCTTGCCTTGCTGCCCGGTCGTGAAGTACTGCTCGTCGGGGTAGTTAGAGAGACCCTCGACTCCGGAATCTATCGATACCCAAAAGAGAAAAGCAAGGCACACATAAATCACACGAACTCAAAATGCAATGCTCAATCACATGATGACATGTCCAATTGATGCAACCATATATTATATAACTTACATAGCAACATTAAATGGGGAGCCAAATAAGTAGTGCAATTATTTGGAACCAACCCCATATTTATCTTAGTGACCACGTTCTTCATAAATTATTGAATTATTAGAGAAGTGGCTCAAAATGCATGAACATGACATGAAATGGTTAGGGTTTATCATTCCGATCATTTCGGTAATTTATTTGTAATTTTCGGAGCACCGAAGAATAAATAGCAAATTAAATAAATGATTGAATTTTACTTCATTTAATCAAATTATGAATAACATCAAATAAAAGTTTGTGATCATGACATGATATCAGCATGGTTGAGTAGCATTTGACAAGTTGATCACTTTGATATTTAATTCATAATTTTTGGACAATTATTCAAAAAGTTATGAATTTTCCTAATTTGGGATTATTTAACTCATTTTAGGAATTATTGAATAACCAAAATAAAGTAATTTCAAAAGAAGATTACAATGACTCCAAGTGGTAGAGTTTGTTTTTCTGAACATGTTGAAACTTGAATCGTCGAATTTGAAGCATTATTCGAATAGATATGAAATATTTAAACTCCAATTTAATTTCCAAAAAAACGCAGGTTTTACTGTTTGGGCCGGCCTGTAAATCGGCCCAGGCCGGTTAGCAGGCCGGGACAGTGGCAGAGGCCTCCGGCCTCAGGACCGGTCCAGTCCGGGTGCCAGGCCGGGGCACTAACCGAACAGGCCGGCCTCGTGGCCGGCCCAGGCCGGGTGTGCATCGGAAGCAACCGGCCTGTTGGCCGGTTTTGGCCGACGCCCAGGCCGGGCACACGGTGCTCGCTTGCGGTGGCTACCGGCGGCGACGCCGACCAAAAATCGGCGGCGGGAGAGGGAAATAGGGCGCGAGAAGAGGCTTAAAGAGATCGGGGCTCACCCTGACGCCGCACGTGTGGATGACGACGACGCGGAGGAGCGGGGACGGCCGGAATCGGGGCCGGCGGTGACACGGCAGTGGCGGGGAGGTCGGGATGCGGGCGTCGTCTCCGGGAGCCCCCGGGTCGATTCCAGACACCAAGAGGGAGGGGAGGAGGCGGCGAAGCCGTCGGTCGCCTTCGATCTACGAGGGGCGGCTTCGTCGGCGGGGAAACGGCGGATTGCGGCGGTGATCGGCGTCGGTCACGGGAGCTCACCGCGGGTCGATCTCGATCCAGAGAAAAAGGAGAAAAGGGAGAGCAGGTAGGGGGGGAGCAGATGGGCGTCCTGATCAGCACCTAAGCGCTCACACGCCACGGCGGCAAGGGCAGCTCGGCCGGCAGTCGGGCATGGCGCCAGTGCCATGACCACAGTGGAGAGGAGAGAGAGGGAAAAAGAAATCGCGAAAAGGTCCCTGGAAAGTTTGAAACCAAAACAAACAGGTCCCCAGAACAACTTTGACAATTTATTTGGGGCACAAGAACACTTTCTAAAATCCCAGAAAAATTCATATAAGCTAGAACCAACCTTTAGAACCACCAAAAAAATTAGTGAGGTCAAATAAATTATTTTGCCAAAGATTTGTCCATAGCCTTTAGTTAGGGTAATTTAGAGCAATTTCCAAAAATGCAGTTAGTTGGGGCATTTTACCAAATCCAAAAATCATGAGAATTTTCATGGAGACTCTCACAACCATATGGAGACTCCCCATGATTTTAGTTGGAATTTTTGAAGTTCTAAATTGGTTCCAAAATTAGGAATTGAATTCAGCCAATTTTGATCTCTCATGACAATTCTTATTTAGCAATAATTGGGAAAGGCGAGGAAATGTTATAAACTGCAAAGTTGGAACTTCCTCATCAATTTGGAAATTCATTTACTAGTTTCCAAGTTTGGCATTGCATTTGGTTGGAGGTTTTGGGGAAGGTTCGCTCCCCATTTCAATTGTTTCCAAAAGAAAGTTTGCAATGGCAAATGCATATGGATGCTATGATGCAAACAAGGAAGCAAAAGTGGAAAAATTCTTCGTATTTTTTATAACCAAGTTAGGGCTGTTACAAAACCAAGGCGAACAAATCTACCAGTCTACGAAGCGGGCCCAGTCATGTTTCCAATGACTAACAAATTGCCGACGACTGGATCATCGAAGATCTGTTCCCCAACCGCCCAGTAAATACAACCTAAATCC